>PVIH01016726.1:0-44537 GCA_004025045.1 Sigmodon hispidus
AAATAATGCTGCTATGAACATAGTTGAGCTAATACCTTTGGAGTGTGAATGTGCCTCTTTAGGGTATACACCCAGAAGTGGTATTGCTGGGTCCTTGGGTAGATTGATTCTCAATTTTCTGAGAAACCTCCATATTGTATTCCAAAGTGGCTGGACAAGCTTACAATCCCACCAACAATGGAGGAGTGTTCCCCTTGCTGAGCAAGGTTTTTATTGTTTAGCTGTATATAGCTGGAGCCTTACAAAAGAGTTATTTGGGACTGTTTTTTTTTTTATTACTATTATTACTTTTAGAGTCTCTTATATAGCTAGTATTAAAAAGGCTGTAAGAATGTTGTTATCAGGCTGGGGTGAAAGGTCAAGGAAAGTCTCTTCATTAGGAAGGGGGCTGGCTGGTTAATTGTTTTAGGGTAGGGAGTGAATGCCTCCTGGCTGGGTCTTAAAATCTTGGAGTCCCAGAACCTTGAGCTCCTGGCCCCTTGACTGCCTGGGACTTTGAGCACTCAGCTATGGACTTAGCTCTGGGTGCTTAGAAACTTCTCAGTTTCAAAAATAGCTTTGGGCCTCAAAGTAGAGGGACTTTATTTTTTACATAGAACAGATATAAAGAGTTGATAAGTCAGCCTTGTACATACCCAGTGTTGATTTTTGATTAGAGAAAAAGGGGTGTTTTCAATTTAGTAATAATGAAGAAAGCAAACAAATGTGACTGGGTCAGCCTGAGCGGGTACACTGGCTGTGATGCCTGAACTGCACCTGGTAGGGACTGAGAGGCCCAGGAGGAGGAGGAAGATGGCTGCACACCCTGAGCTAGGCCTCCTAGGACTGAGGCGACAGCATAGGAGGGCTAGCATGTGAACAGCTCATCAAGCTGGGCTGGTACATGAGATGCAAGATCAAGCAAATCCTGGAGTGCAGGAACAACAGGGAGATGGGGGGGGCACTCTGAGAAGGCAAGCCTCTGATATTTCTTTTAATCCTAACTAGGACTCAAGAAGTACATGAGAATGAACACTAGATGGCACTACATAGAAAGTAACTGCTTATCTCTTCTGAAATGGAGCTGCTTCTAGAAGAACATACTGATGTCATCTTGTAGACACTGTGCACAGGCCTATTAAACACTGGTATGTGGAAAGATAGAGAACAGCCACAAGACAAACCCATCTGCCGGTCTCTATCACAAGGCCATCAGAATGACTGTGCTTGGTAAGTATCCATGCTAATTCTTTGGGCTCATCTCTGAAAAATCATTCGTGCATCTCCTCCTTAAGCTCTCTTGTTATTTGTCTTTCAAACATGTTCTTTTCAAGTTTCTAACCAATGACTAAAGATCTGTGTCCCATTAGTAAATGCA
The DNA here is from genome assembly GCA_004025045.1 of Sigmodon hispidus. Lineage (NCBI taxonomy): Eukaryota > Metazoa > Chordata > Mammalia > Rodentia > Cricetidae > Sigmodon > Sigmodon hispidus. The sequence continues at coordinate 1,358 of PVIH01016726.1, forward strand.
GCCCTGTATCACAGGCCACCTTGGCTTCTTGGCCATAGTGACAGCAAGCTGTTGGAGGTCTTGATGTCTAGGACTTGTCTTGACTATTCCTCTGTGAATATGCTTGTACTAGTATAAGATAGAGATCTTTCATGAATGAAGTCTAGACTTTTATTCTTCTTCCTTCAGTGTGTTATAAGGAGCTGGAAGGTGAGGAAGGAACCACAAGGTAGCAAAAGTCAATGCTGTAGATGCCATAATGATGAATGCATTTATGTAAAACCTTGTGTCTTCTGGACTTACTTGAGTCGGAATTTACATATAATTTTCATTTGATGATATATAGATAGATGTTGTAAATATCCAACTTGGTACAATATTTAATGTATTATCCAAACAACTATTGTTCATAGTGGGCAGAGAAGGTAACCATTTAGAATCCCATGTTAAGCATTCTGTTCCTATCAGAGCACTATAGAGAAAGTCATGAACTTCTTAAAAGAATAAGTGGTTCCATCAGTAGAAATAAGCATAGTTGTGAGGTCAGGTATTTGTTCAGTAATTTTTCTGTTGAGGCTTGCTTAAAGAAGTCATGCAACATTTCTACACTCAGACACTGTGAGCAGCACTGGATAGGCTTAGAGTGGCCCTGCAGCTGGCAGCAGCCCAGGGGAGCTTTCTTCTGTCCCTGGGCAGCAGTCCCATGGGTTGTGGTATGGATGAGTCAGGTTGGTGCTTACAGCAGGCCTTCTGTTGTTGCAACAAAGGAATCTCAGGACTGTCATCTGGGAACCTGAACTAGGAGAAGATTCCACATTGCCTTTTCATACTGTGACAAGACGTGAGTGTCTGTTACCTAGTCATCTGTAGCTGAACATAAAACGGCACATCCTGCTAGGCAGGAACACTTTTGGACTTGTGTTCTACAAAAGACAGAGTTGGGTCAGTTCTTCCATACTTTTCTTGTCGAAATAGAGGGCTTACTCTACTAAAATCTTCCTTGTGTTTCAACAGTTCCGGCAAGAACTTACTGAATAGAAGTCAGTCTAGGAAAAAAAAAAAAACTATAGAAGCAAAGACAGAAGCCATTAGTTCATTGAACCTGTCTTATCCAGATCCTTATTGTGGCATTTGTTTATTTTTGAGACTGGCCTGGAACATAGGCACTGTGTACCTGAGGATGACTTTAAACTCCTGGTCCTCTGCACCCTCTGGGACTGAGATATGCATCACCATGCCTGGTTCTTACCCAAACTTTAAATACACCATTCTCCTTTCCTTGATAAACATTTTTCCACTCCATCTCTTTTCTCTCCTCACTCCTATCCTGATTAGAGGCAGTGGGAAGCAACCACACCACAGCCTAGCTAATAGGTTAGCTTGAAATTTTCTCCACCAAACAAATTATCCCATTACTTTAGAACTCAGAGCAACAGATTTCAAGGTCAAGGGCAGAATAGAATCACATTCTGCCAAATGTAACTTAAATGGCTTTTAATCCAATTCCTGAGAGTGCCTTCAATCCTGTGTGTAATCTCTTCTGCTCAGTCTTCTCTATGTTCACGTTTATTAGCATCCTGGCCTTCCACACTCCCTCCAAAGCAACCCAGGAAACTCTGCTTACAGCACTCCACAGATCTCTCACAAGCTTACTCCAAAGCCTAAGGACCACACAGTCAAGTTCATCACAAATGGCCCATTTCTCTGTTCCACAGTCTTGCCTTGGTTATTTTTTTTGTCACTGTGAAATAGTAAAAGAACTGGCAGAAGAAATTTGAGGGAGAGAAAGCTCATTTAGCACATGGTTCACAGCAATACAGTGTTACATCAGGAAAGTCACTGTAGTCTCATATGTTAGAGTTAAAATGCATTGCCCAAAATTCAGATGCTAAACCCTTGGAGATAGCACCTCTGCACACAGCTATATTTGGAAACAAGCTCTATAAGGTAATTAAGTTGAAATTAAGTTATTAGGGTAGACCCAAATCCAGTATGAAGGCATTCTAAGAGAGAAAGTCCCAAGCAAATGGGGAAGGACATGAGAAGACAAGGAGAAATGAGAGCTGTTTACAAGTCAGAGAGAGAAGCTTGGGACAGATCATTCTCTTGTAGTCCTCAGGAAGAACAATCAACCCTGCTAACACAATGACCCTGGACTTGCAATCTACTTGGGGGGTGCATTGAATGACCCTTTCACAAGGGTCACATATTAGATATGCTACATATCAGATATTTCTATTAAAATTCATGACAGTAGCAAAATTACAGCTCTGAAGAAGCAGCAAAAATAATTTTATGATTGGGGTCACCACAACATGAGGAACTGTGTTAAAGGGCCACAGCATTAAGAAGGATGAGAACCTCTGTTTGAACAAGAAAAACACATTTCTGGTGCTGGAGCCACCCAGTCTGTGGGATTTTGTTATAGGACCTCTAATAACTAGATCAATAAGAACATGAATGGTCGTCACTTGTGTATTGATAGACTGCAAACACCTAGTATGCCACCTTGCAAACAGTAACAGTAAATTGTCAATAAACATTGCCTAAGGGAATTTACAAATCAATCAATGAGTGTCCCTTAGACAAATCTATTAAAGACCAACAATGCCATCTGTAGTAAGGTCCCACCACTACCATAAGCCCTGAAAGCTGAACTCCTGCTGTCTTACTGCACTCTGTGATGTATTCTGCTGCTACACCCCCAATTTTAAAAATCCCCTAGTGATGACCTCACACTCTGTACCAATTTCCCAAAGCAAAAAAAAGAAAAAAGAAAAAAGAAAAAAGAAAAAAGAAAGATGTTTTACTGTGATGCAGTAATTTAGAATTGACTCACTAAGACAAAGTATCAGATTTGCCATCCTGGACAGAGTGGCACAAACACTGAGTTTATTATTTCTGCTTCTGCAAAGTATTTGATTAGTTACAACATTAAAGGTAGCAAGAAGAGCCTGGGCCAGCAATTTAAAGTTCACGATAATTAAGAACTTGCCTATTCTTAGTGAAGCATTTCTAGGACCACACAAAAAAGACTGATTAAAGTTCCTTAGGACTCACTCAATTATGGATTCATGACATATCTTTCTCCCCCATCTCCACATTCTAATGTTATCATCATCATGATCAATCAGTATTTATTTGGTGACCTGAATATGCTGATCAAATACCAGCAACACAAAAGAAAAGGCAATAAAAACTATACATTCCGCTTTTTGCTACAAATACCCATTTCTCTCTCTCTCTCTCTCTCTCTCTCTCTCTCTCTCTCTCTCTTTCTTTTCCCCAAATCCCCCTTTTAAAAGGTGGCCATGTTGTTAGGAAAGCCTGATGATCTGATGATCTAGCAGACATCCAGAGTTTGGCTTCTCCTCACCACACTGGGCAACTCACAACTGCCTGTTCCTCTAGCTCCAGGTTTCTAACACCATCTTCTGAGCTTCATGAGTACTCCATGTGTGTGCATGAACCCACACACATATATATGTTATGATCTCAAGAGTACTTATACCTGATGGAGATGGCCCCACTGGTGAGCCTCAGCATAGGATACTCAGGTTGTGCTCCTGTGGAGACTTTATTAGAATTAAGGATTAGGAGAGCAAGAGAAAGGAGATGGGAGAGGTCAGAAAAAGAGGGAGTGAGGAACATTCGATCTCTGGCAGGGGAGGGGGAAGAGAAGGAAGTGAAGAGTAAGGGACTTCTTAGATGGAGCTTGGCATCAGGACACTGGACAGGCCAGGTTATTGCTTGTTGGCCTAGTCTTCAGGAAATAAGTCAGAACACTAACATAACTAATAGAAAAAAGAAATAAAAAGGAGGACATGATTGTTCCTAGGTATGGTGGAAGAGGTTTATTACAGACATGAGAGAGCACAGGCAGAGGCATCTGAGGGAGTACATAGTGGGCATGACCCTGAGCCAGGCCAGGTGAGGACAGGGCAGAGCTGGAGGGGAGAGCCAGCAAAGGAAGGGAGACAAAAAGGTGTTGGAAACCTGCCTTTTTGGGAGTTCAGGTCCCAAAGAAGATGTGCAGTATCAGCAAAGGGAGAGAAGACAGACCGGATCTGAAGGTGAACCCAGGTGGTTATAAGCACATCTATTGAAAAAGAATACACTTTTTAAACTCTCTAGTTGCACATAGGATTAAATGGGAGAGTGTAGGCCTGTGAGCTGGGCTGGGGATTAAGATCCGGGGCTGAGGAGGCTAGCACTGACCTTGACAATGGGCACTTGGTGAAGGAAGAGCCACAGTTCCTCTTGCCAGAAATAAGAGTTTTTCCCTCCTTTAAACAAGAAGGATATTTCTTCAAGCCCCTAAGTGTCGCGACCACGTCAACCAGCAAGGAAGACGCAACACTAGGCTCTTCTTTCAGCAGTTTATTCAGGAACCTTGAACAATCTTCTTCTGACTTCTTCTGAGCCTGGGGAAACCCGCCTGCAGCCTAAATAGCCTCTGGGCAGCCAACCCTAGTATGCCATGTGGGTACTACCGATAGGCCCAGGTACATGGAAGCAAGCCAGATCCTTAGCCTTAGCCATATATGGAGTTGTTTATCACTGAGAGCACTCATCATCGGGAAGGTGGAGGGCGGAAGCCAGCACCATCTTTAAGGCGCGGCTGCACGCAGCTCTCTACAGTTTCCCCTTTTTTATATTATAGCAACAGGCAAGAGTAGAGGCCTGATCTCTGTAGAGTGGACCTGGGACATTGTACTGATCCTCACTCAGGTGTTGTCCACCCAATGAGTATCAGACCCATCTGATACCCTTTTTCACAGAGGTGTGATGCAAGGTATCAACCCATATGCAATCAGGCATGCTCTTCTTGGGGCCCAAGTCTTGATGGGTCCCAAGTGCAGTGCTCAAGCCTCGAATCCTGTGCCTAGGAAAATTAATTCTTTAAGGTAGCCAGCCAAGGCATAAGGGGACTGTCCTGCTTCAACGGCTATAAAGGCTTGAATAATCATGGCTGCACTGCAACAATGGGAAGCCTTAATCTGGCAAATGCACCACAGGCACACCAAGGAGGCCAACACCAGGAGGCCCGTCAAGGCTCCTATACCCGCCCACTCCTTAAGATGGTTCATGGCTTGTTAGGACTGTCTGCTCCCTGCCCAGGGAAGGGATGGGGAGTTGCAGAGAAGAGAAATGTCAAGATGTGTTGGGAGGGGGAAGGGACCTTGAATGAGGATATACAGGGATGGAAAAAAAAATTCAGAGGGAAAGCTGCACACATAGTAAATATATGTGTAGCAATCTTATTTGCATTACCACCCTTGATAAGCCATGCTTATGATTCTTATCCTGTTCATAGTTATTGTTAACTTTTCCTCATTTTAAATTCATGTTACTGTTTTTTTGTTAAATACAAAATAAAGAAGGAAAAAAAAAAAGATGGTTCATGGCATCAGAGATCCATGAGGACAATCCTTCTACCAGTCCAGCATCCACCCGGGTCGAGTTCACTGTGACGATAGCCACCCTCAGCTGCTCCATTAGGTTGTCAAATTCTCCCATCCAATTACCTAAAAGATAGCTGGACAATTACTTTGACAAATTTGCAGCATGGGTAAAATTGCCATATTGTATACTAGTCACACAAAGTCCAGCATATTTCCACTGACAGCCAAGTTGGTCAATCTGCCAGAGGGTGTCAATTTGCTCTTGAACTAGGTCAATCCTTTGGTTGACCACCATCAAGCCTCCCTTTAGCTGAGCATTAATGCCCTTTTGTACATCCAGAGCTTGTGCTACATTGGCAGAAGGATTATTCAAAGTTTGAGTGGTATGCACAGTATGACTCATGGCAATGGCCGCAGTAGTACACTGGCCTCCCAGGCCTGGAGATTTAAAGACACAGACTAGACCTACAAGACTGCTGGGATATTAGTGCAGGGAGAATGCCGAATGCTGCTTACTGAGCGCCTCAGACTCAAACATATACCCAAGGCAGAGCACACAGGTGGAAGTTCCCCAGGTGGCTGGAATATAAACAACTTAGGCTCACCTGCTCTCACTTAAAACTCATCTGTTCTAACCCCCACAGGTAGGCTGTGAGAAGGCAGACTCAGTGAGAGGGGAGACTCCCTTTCCAAGAGACTCAGCCCATGCAGGTTTAAGAGGCAAGGGCACCAGCCTAGTTCTGACTGCCTTCCATACCCCTGGACTGAAAGTGCGCCCTGAACCATCCCTCCACCTTCCACATAGGGAGGGGGAGCCAAAGGCGCAGCTTGACATGCTGGGGATGCGCAGCATTCTCCTCTATCTGGATCCTCCTTTTCCTTCCTTTTTTTCTTTTTTTCTTATCCTTTTCATCTGTTCTATGAGTGACAGCAGCTCTTCCTCCGAGTCTGCAGACTCAGGAGTTTCTACATCAGCAAGGTCGGGGTATAACTCCCCCCTTTTACTCTGTCCCTTTTCACTGCTTGCCTTTTCTGATCTCTCCTCCTGTAACATTTCTAAGGTGGTCTGGCCATTTTCTACTGCCTCATTGCAGCACTAATCCTCAAGACAGCCTCTTATTAGTTTCGGGTGGCCTTGGCAAATGGAAACACATTTGCCTAGAACTAATCCACAGGTTTTGATCTTCTGTGGAGACAAAAACAGAAACTCTTTTCCCAAGCAACATATTCTTATAAACCGATTTCAAAGTGAAGATATCTTTAAAGTATATACATTTGTTTAACTTAGCAGACTTAGCAATCAATTGTCTTTCTGCAGTTAGCTCATTAAAAGTTAACCCAAAGAGCTTTTAAAATGTTGGTATCACTTTAATTGCTGACTCTGCCCCTTTTGGCAGCTTTTCAATATGGCGGAGGAGCCCACAAATCTGTCCCACTGCTAGCAAACGGAGTGGACTCAGAAAATGCTGCTACCAGAAAAACCTTAATGAAGCAGCTCCTTAAGAGCCAAAAAAAAATTGGGTGCAACAGAGAAGCGCCCATAACTAGTCTAGTAACCTCTTATGTAATCTCTTGCTTTTGCTTTCAATTTGCCTGCTGGTGAGCCTTTTGTCCAGCTCTCTCTTTATCTACAGAGGAGAGCAAAAATTTTTACCCGCTTTTGTCGCAGATTCCCACTTTACCCGGGAACTTTATTTTTTTACCTGCTTTTACCATGGATTCTCACCTTACCTGGGAACTTACCAGTGCACTGCCCTGACCGCAGAAAGTTCTGAGCCTTCATTGAGAGTAGAGTCCCTGCACGGGCCACCACTTGTCGCGACCACCTCGACCAGCAAGGAAGACCCAACACCAGGCTCTTCTTTCAGCAGTTTATTCGGGAACCTTGAACAATCTTCTTCTTCTGACTTCTTCTGACCCCAGGGAAATCCACTCGAAGCCTAAATAGCCTCTGGACATCCAACTCTAGTATGCCACATGGGCACTACCGATAGGCCCAGGTACGAGGAAGCAAGCCAGATTCTTAGCCTTAGCTAAATATGGAGTTGTTTATCACTGAGAGCACTCACTGTTGGGAAGGTGGAGGGCGGAAGCCAGAGCCATCTTTAAGGCGCGGCTGCACGCAGCTCTCTACACCTAAGGAGAATGAGGACTTGCCTTGGGAAAGGGACTTTTGGGGGATCAAATATTGTGGCTTCTTATATGACTTAGTTTATAAGTGAGAGCTGAAAAGTGGAGCAAAGACAAAGTTAGACAAATGCTGTTGAGGTAGAACTCCTGGGTCACCTGTAAACAGTCTAGGGAGCCCTATTCCTGTCCCTCTTGAACTCCAAACCCCATCTGCTCAGAGTCTTGGAAGAAATGGAAGGCACTGTTGGATCTGGCCAACAAGTCACTGGGGTCGCTAGGGGCAGGCTACAACTGAAGAAGAAAAGAGATAGGAAAGAAATCTAGAGGATCCATGTTGAACCCTGAAAGACACTTAATTTATTTCTGAAAGCCCTTATATACATTTTCAAGCCAAAATTTAAACAAAGTACAATACAAGCATTCAAACATTATCTTCAGAAAACCCTGTGTTGTCCCTGAATCAGACACCTGGCATCTTTGCTATGACATCATGTGCCTTCTGCTACTTTGAGCAGCAAGATATTGAATTCTTTCTTAGGGGTTAATCAGACTAGTCCCAGACTGTCAAGGCTAAAGCAAGGAACAAGCTGACCTCATTAGAACCCTAGACTAGCCTCAACTCTTTCACTCTGTGAGTCAGGAGAGACTCGTGGGTCAGCATAGAAAACTGAGTCACTGTATGAACTCTCACAAGGCACCATTATCCATTCACATTTTTGGTGGCTACTGCAGCTTCCTCTTCTGAAGATGCCAGCCACCCAAGTGTTCAGCTTTTGACCATACCTGTGTATAAACCTAACTTGTGGAAGATACATCATCACCCCTCACCTACAACCTTTATAATCTTTCTGATTCAGTTTTGGTCGGTATCGTCTCTGACCTTGATCTCTGCGACTTGAGACTTTGCCTGATAGTTGCTTTGCTCAACAAACCTAGTGTCATACTTTTAAAACTCAACTTGATTTGACTTATTGCTTGGGTGGAGAAACTTATTATGGGGGACAGAAAACCTATTATCTTGGTGCCAAAACCCAGGAAGAAATGAACCCCATTCCGGTGGGCTCAGTCCTCTGGCCACATGGGGGATGCTTGTAATGATAAATAAAAAAGGTGGAGTGAGTTCCTTCCTGTGGGCCCTGCCAAGGTATGCCACTAAGCAAACATGCCACAAGAAACAGAGTTAGTGCAAGAGGTTTATTGGGGAGGGGGGTAGTTAAAGGCCATGTCAGAGTGGGGACATGAGAGAGGCAGGCAGACACAGAGAGAGGCAAAGAGAAAAAGAAAGGGTAAAGGAAGCAGAGAGAGAAGCAAGAGGCTAGAGGGCCAGGTGGTGGTGGCACAGGCCTTTAATCCCAGCACTTGGGAGGCAGAGGCAGCAGGATCTCAGTGAATTAGAGGCCAGCCTGGTCTACAGAGTGAGTTCCAGGACAGCCAGGGCTGCTACACAGAGTCTTGAAAAACAAAAAAGAGGCAAGAGAGACAAGAGTATAAGGAAGAGGCAAAAGCAGCAAACTGCCTGGCAAGCGCATTTAAGGGGTGCCCATGATGCATGGCGGAAAGGCGCCTAGAGGTAATTAACTGTTGACTTGGGGTAAGTCTGCAGCTTCCCAGTTACCACCTAAAGAGATCCTAGGTGCTTCTTCTGGGTCCAGGATCTTCAGTATTCCCTACTGTTATAATACAAGTGAGAGAGGGACCTGGCAGCAGGCAGGAGGTGGTCGGTGTGGGTGCAAGGCAGAAAAGAGAATCCTTAAAGGCTGTACTCATGTGAAGAGATTTTATTAGAGTGAAGGGAAGGAGGAGAGGAAGAGAGAGAAATAGAAAGGGAGAAGGTCAGAGATGCTGTAGCTTCTGGCAGGAGAGGGAGAGGAAGAAAAAGAGCAAGTGAAGGGGAGGGGTATTTTTATTAAAGGGATCTTGATGTCAGACACTGGATGGGCTGGGTTATTGCTTATTGGCCAGGACTCCAGGAAGTGCTCAGAACACTAAATTCCTCCCTTTTTTGATTTTATAAAAAGAAAAGTTATTGATAGGGAGTTGGGGTAATGGAGGCACAAACTTCTTCATTCTTAGGGCTGCTTCCTGCAGATTTGGGACAAAGTAGGGGAACTGAGGTCATGCACAGTGGGAGGTGGAAGTGAAGAGGCATTGAGTTAGCTGTCATTCGGTAGACCTCAGGCATCTGTTATTTTAGGGAGCTGAGAAAGCAGTCCACAAATGGAACTCAGAGCCAATTATCAGGGAAGGCTGAAACATCAGACAGAGGAAGCACCACAGTCAATTCTCAGCCTTGCTCCTAGTCACTTCTGTCAGTCACTTCTGCCAGTGCTTCTGTTCTCTCTGGGTTTCTACAGCCCTTATATTCCCTATCCCATCCAGGATTAAAGGCATGTAGCCTTGAACTCACAGAAACAGAAGAAGTTGTGTCTCTGGAGTTGTGGGATCAAGGGTGGAGGTCACCACTCCAGGCTTTCCCTGTGCTGGGATTAAAGGTGTGTGTGACTGACTCAGCTGTTTATCTTTCTATTCAAGGTCTAAGAATTTCCTGAGCTGTTTGCCTAGGATTGGACTAGGTGCTCTCTCCCCAATATTCAGGTTTTATTAAATATGTAATATATATCCACAGGTTGCAAGGAGGAAACATAGATTAACACCAGCCATGGAAAGAGTGATAACTGCCAGAAAGAATGGAAAAGTTTCCTGAGTGTACAGAAGGGTGAATGAGAGAGGCAGGAAAGCACAAGTGTCCTTCATTGGGATGGCATGGAAAACCAGGTTCCAGGTGCTGGGTGCCTGCTTGAGCCTGGTGAGGTGGTACCAGCAGTAAAGTCCCAGGAGCTTGGAGAGATGGCACAGCAGATTGAAGATGGTGTGTCCTAGGAGCACTAAAGCCATCACATCTGCTGGTCACCTGTTAGTAAACATCTTGGCTGGTGCAGTGGAGTGGCTGGTGGTATATCTGGAGAGCTCCTGAGTGTATGGCCTTGGTACAAGTCTGGCAGGAGGGGTGGGCCTGAGTGGAAACTTGCAAATGTCATAAAAAAATAGATTTACATCTTGGTGTGTCATAGCAAAGACTATGGCTTTGGGTCAAGAGATATGAACATTTTCCCAGGGCCTGGTTTCAGTCCAGTGAAGCACATCTTTAAATCTATAGTCAGGAGAAATATACTGAATGGAAATGGTTGGTGAGTGAAGGAGATGGAGGTGTCCATACTCTCTCCAATGCTGGCCAGACTTAGCATTAGCCCTCAGAGAATGACACCTGTGACTTTTATAAAAATCTGAGAAGGCAGCTGAAGCAGAGCCTACTTGTCAGATGGCATCAGAGATCTCAGAAGGATAAATTAGACCTGAGTTAGCAATTGAAAGTGACAGAGATTTACCTGTTCACTTCCTGAACAGCCAGGGACCTCCATGTTCATTGAGGGCAGAGGTCTTGGGGCAACATCTGTCTTCAGCTGCCAGGCCTCAGAAGATCCAACAGTTGTGTAGGAACTCATGGGGAGAACCAGTCTACCTTGCTTAGGCAAGAGTGAGGCAATGGGTTCCCCAGGGTCCTGTTGTCTGCCATCTGAAGAAGGCCTTGGCAGCAGTTGACATGAAAGAAAGTTTTTGTACAATGGCTGGTGCTGCCATTCTGGAGCAAGTTCTGGGTGGTGGTTCTCTGTGCCCATTCAGCTTGGAGGAGGAGGTACAGGATGCTGCCAGTAGCCAGCATGTCTGTCTATCATGAAAAACTTTTAAACTAACCATTTTAAATGTCATATTCTACAGATCTCGGAGCATTTGCAAACTGCCTGTCTATTAGGTAGAGTGACTGACTATCAACCTGTATGCCCTGACAGTCTTTAATATGTTAGCTGTTTTCATATTTAAATTCTCTAGAAGCTTGGTGTTGAACATTTGGCAAAGACATAGGTGCAAATCTCTAAGTTGGATTTTGCTAATCTGAATAGATCCCTTTAAAATTCTATTATCATATGGAGTGTGTTATCTACAGCTACCAAAGTGAGCAAAAACAAGGAGACTGAACATACATTTTTAACTCTGACTAAATCTTGAGTAAGAGGAGACATTTTTAAGCCATTGGCAACAATATCTGCATCTACTGTCATTTTTAAGGCCCTGTATTTCTGATCTGATCTTTGAGTAGAGCCAGCTTATAATCCTGAAGGACTTATATAGAAATGATAATTACTTAAGGCCATGTAATATCTCTTTGGCCCTGTATAAAGAAGGCCAAGCACCTTATCTTATTGCAGAACTATTTTAGTTAATAAATCTACAGTTGGCACCCGTAGGCCCAGAGAGTTTCCTTTGACTTAGTCTTTAACCTGTCTCGGGAGCAGAAACGATGTGTTTTCTCTAGAGCTGCTTCAGCTGAAACAGGTTGTTGTTATCAGGGCTCATAAAGGCTGAAAGGCTAGTCAAAGACAAGGAGAGAATTTAGGCAACTGGATATTTCCCAGATGCATGTAGTTGTCTGACTGCGCAGTCCAGAGCTCATGGTCATTTGGAGCAGGTTGCATAAGTGACTATTGCTTGGATGCATCTGCAAACTGAGTGAGTGCGTGCCAGGACAAGCTCCAACTGGAGCAGAAGTTAGAATTTATGAACTTATTTGGAACTTTTAGGCTTATAGATTTGTGCCAATGGTGAAGTACTTGGCATAAATAAAGAAAACATCTCCATTGCCAAGACTGGAGTAAGACCTTTTAATCCTGGTAGGATAGATGTAGCAAATACACTTCAGAAAAGAAGGTTTGTAACACATCACACTCTTGATTCTCAAACTTCCTAATCATTTCGTCATAATGAGAAACCAGGGATGGATTTTTTTATTACCATAATGAACAGATAAACTGTGTAATAACAATTGCTTCAATGAATACAGATTGACCAGTGGGCTGACAATGAACTGTTGTGAACAGTGTGGCGAGCACACACCCAAGAATAATAGACAGATGGTTCTGATTACTGGTCAGCCTCAAAGCTCACATGTATTTTATATCTTAAAATGAGTTGATAAGCTTCTCCTAGCCTTATATATTTAAATACCTTAAAAAATGTTATTTAAAAAGATCTAAAATCTCTCAGATGTCTTTCTGCAGTATCAAAAATCATGATCACAATCAAATCATTATTGTCTAGTAACTCAAAGACATTGAGGTGCAGCTTTAATATCTCATTGAATTTATCAATGCATAGATTTTTAATTATATCTAATAAAATAAATTTATAAACCTTAAGATAAAGAATGTTTACACAGTCCACGTACAGACAGAGTTGCATACGCATACAGGCAGAATCAAAGCTAGCATACATTTAAGAGTAAAACAATTTTGTATCTTAGAAAAAGCAAGGCAGGCAAAATTAAAGGTAGCTTACATTCAAGAGTGAAAACTTGTGTCAAGCTGTGTCTTGGGAAAGGTGAACATTGACCACAACAAAGATGGCGACGAAGCCAAATGACATGTCTGTCTTTGCCCTTAGTCAAGATGGCACCTGTCCACATGGTCTTTGCCCTCAGTCAAGACTCAGGGGCTGTGATCTAGGACATCCCAAAGATCAAGTGAGGATTGAGTACAAGAAGGTCACAAGCTGCCCAAGGCCAGCAAAGCAATGGGCAGGAGTCAGGGCAGCAGCTCGAAGGACTGAGACAAAGGACCAGAAGATCCCAAAGATGAATTCTCATTCATGGGAAATGGCTGTGAGAGAAGCTTACTGAATGAAGGTCCCATGGGGTCCCAGTGTTCAGACTACCAGTGGACAGAACAAAGTGCCAGGAGGGCGCCTGTCAAATTACAGCACCAGTGTTGTAATCTAAGCAAGAGAGAGTACTTGAATGATGGGTCCTGTGAAGGCAGGCTGTGGTCAGTGTGTGTGGGAGCTGCAGAAAGAGACAGCTCTAATGAGCTGCACTTACGGGAAGAGGTTTTATTAGAGTGAAGGGAATGCGGAGAGGAAAGAGAGAAAAAGAGAGAGGAGGGGGAGGTCAGAGATGACAGGAGGAGAAGAGACAGAAAGAGAGCAGGCAAAGAGGAGGGGTCTTTTTCTTAAAGGGATCTTGACATCAGGACACTGGGTGGGCCAGGTTATTGCTTATTATCGAGGATTCTAGAAAGTGCTCAGAACACTAACACCTGCCAAGCTAGGACCACCAGGGCAAGCTCAATCAGTCCTGGAGCAGAGATAGTCTTTGCTCCCTGGGTTTGGAGACATTCTTCCCAAGAGGCTACCCTACTCCCACTTTTGACCCCAAGATATTGTGTAGGACACCTACAGTCTTCAGTCTTCAATCTCCAGCAAATCTTGGAAATAGTCAATGTCAGGTTTAAATCCAATTCTCAGTTATTCCTATGGTGTCTGTTGTGAAATTTATCCAAATTGGGGCTGTCTCATGCCATATGCCCAAGACAAATGGTTTGAGTTCCCTGTGTCTAGGGTTTCTGAGTTCTGCACACCCTCCCCTCTCTCTGTAGTTAGTACCCAGTGGACCAGGTTTTGCTGGCCAGGGTTGTGGTGGCTTCAAACACATTGTCACCCAAGGGCTGACCCTGAGCCCCTCCCCAACTGAGTGACCTGAATCACTGGCATCCCACCTCTCTCCTTTCTCTTTTTTCTTTTATTTCTTGTCTGTCTGTCTGTCGTCTGTCTGTCAGCCTCATGTTCCCATTCCAAGATTACCTTTCACACTTTCATTCTCCCTGACCCCCATAAACCTTACACTAACTCTGTTGCACATGCCCTGTTCTTTTAGTGTCGTACTTTGGCAATGGGCCTAAAAGGGACCCATTTTGCCTTTTTAAAGTCTTTTTATTGGTGCCAAAGACTCACTAGGTTCTCCTGGCGTTTGGTCTGGCCATGCTGGAGGTCCACCCACCCTGTCTGCTCTCCTTGTTTCTTCTGTCTGCCATTCCATTCTAAGCTGTGTAATGTCCTGTCTATGCATGTGTTATAATGTATAAATCAGAGCCAGAGAGACCAGCTGCTGCAATCCCAGCAAATACTTGTTCTCTCTTGCGGCATCTGCTGATCTAATCTTCAATAAGGTATGTATGTATCATTTCTCTATTAAATTGATTCCAAATTCTAGAGTCCTATTCTTCAGTGGCTACTTCCCTCTGCCCTAAATTACCATCCACACGGGCTATGTATGCTTCTGACTCCTGTAACCCACTTGCAGCAGCCTGAGAGTTCCAAAGCTTACTTTCTTCCTCCACAGACTCAGATTTTATTACAACATCTTGTCCACAATACAAATCAATGGCCATAATTTACAAATGTTCTTTCACAAATTGTTAACTGCTACTGCCACAAACAAATAATCCCCAAATATCTTATGCCTAAACTTACTTTGCTACACATCCAAAGTTCCTTACCTCTAAGGCTCAACTTCACTCTTAAAAAATTTTATCCCTAAGATTTCTTTGCACCCTGTTCTATAGTTTAGAATTATACTGTAAACTCTTGTCTTGGGATTTGTAAATTACTCATGTGTCATGGTTCAAAATCTACATGACTTGTAACAAAGTCTGTTTCCCTCAGAAAGTTTGGTTCAAAATCTACATGACTTGTAGCAAAGTCTGTTTCCCTCAGAAAGTTTTGTCTATGTGGCATGCATGTATGGGTCTGTGCCCATATGGTTTTTATTTTTTCAGACATGGAGCCACACAAAATGTGTGAAGCTTAGTTAAATGTGTAAATGTCTATGGCCACTTTGCTTCGGACCAGCCTTGGATATTGAGGTTACTGTGTTTCGTGTGTTTTGGTGACAGCTCAGCTGTTACTACTGCAACAAGCTGCCTGGCTCAGAATTTACCTCCCGGCTTTCTGGCCACTGAATCTAATGTAATAACAGATTCATTTGTTATTTGGGAATAAATAATATCAAAGTTATTTATTAAATATTAAAGCTAGGGGAGTGAGGTATAGTTAAAAATCTGTAATAAAATGTTAGCTTAAACCCTGTAACTCTAAACAGAGCTGTTCTGAGAAACAACATGTAGTTTGCCATCATATTAACTAAACTAAGTGTAGCCGTGTAGGCAGTCACCATTTGACTAGGGTTGGAGAAGAAGGAGGTCATGGGCCTTCACTGCCATCTTGATTAAAGGTTACTACATAGAGTGGGCCTACTGAGGAGGCAACAACAGGTCTCCAAGATATGTTGGATTAGAATAGATTTTTGTGTTATCCTGAAAATAACATTTATGAAAAACAGGATATAAAACAATGCTGATTTAATGAGGTATTAAAGTTATATCTCCATGTGTTCAAGTACAGGAACCTATCTTGCTGACAGCCAGACTTTGTAACATAAGAGTAATCCACTTGGTACTGATTTTAGAGACACTAAATTGTTTGTACTGTTCAAACTTGACTTTGCCTTCTACAAATTATGGTTGTCTCCATTCTTGAAATAAAAAGGTTCTTTAGTTGAATATTACCAAAACATACAGTTGAGAGATCTAAACTTCTTTAAAAGAAAATTTTAGAGTTTTACAGGAAGTTGAAATAAACTACATATTTTTAAGAAACAGGTTTTTTAAAATTCTTAAATTTATATAAGGCTATCAGACATTTTAAGTTTGTAAGACATTTTATAATAGTTAAATTAAAAGTTAAAACTTAGGACCACAGTTAAATACCAGGGACTGAAGTATTTCCATCTTGTTTGGCAAGGGGTATCTCTCTACCTAAGGTCCATCCAGGCTAACAGAGAAAAATTTAGGAATATATGTCTAACTTACTTGCTTTTATTAACATTGTTAAGCTATAGCTAGTTTGAGAGACTAAGTTATATAGAAAACTATTGTATTCTGTAACCATGTACTATAAAAAGGTCAAGAAACTTCCCAGTCTCTTTGTAAAATGTGTTTATGTGTTAAAAGTCTTACCTTGGATATTAAAAGAACTTCAATTCAGAAAAATTTTAAAAAGATTTATTTATTCATGTATATGAGTGTTATATCTTCATGCACAACAGGGGGAATCTTTTTCTATTACAGATGGTTGTGAGCCACCATGTAGTTGCTGTGCATTGAACACAGGACCTCTGGAAGAGAAGTCAAATGCTCTTAACCACTGAGCCATCTCTCCAGTCTCCCTCCAAATTGTTCTTTTTTAAGGATAGACTGAACAGGGATAAAGCTATAAAATCCTGATTTTATAAGACATTCAAGTCAATGGTCACCCCATAAAGGATCAACTTCTTTGATATGTTCAAATTTCACTTTTTATATTATTCTTAAAGTTAAGCCTAAAACAAGTAACTAGAAACAAACAACATTTGTCTTGTTTAGATATACTTAACAGATAATGGCCCTCAGAGATCTGAGACTATGGAATTTAAAATGTTTCATAAAAAGTTTCTATGATAGAAAGACATGACAGCTCCTGACAGAATCCCCATCTCCTCCAAAGATGATGGGCACAGAAAAACCCCCACCTGGAGCTTTCTTTAAATATCACAGAACCAGCCGCTGGGTGAAAAACTGCATTTAACCTCAACTGCTGCCAGAACGCTGTCCAGACTGTGGACAACCAAGACACTGGGAGTTGATTGCCCCACTTTGCCTCAACAAGGTGGGCTGGTCCCCCCAAGTTCCTACTCCACAGAAAGTCTCTCATATATTCTGGGCATGGCAGTCAAGGATTGATGCTAACCTTGGGCCTCTGTCCCCAGTGAACACAGAGGAATCTGAGGTAACTATCTAGGTAGCCAGTAAGTCTCTGTCATTTTTAATAGATTTCAAAAGCGGGTTGGCCTGCACCTTTGCTTATTGCGGTGAAATGTATCCTTCTCAGATCTATTGAGGAAGATCTGTTTGTGCTGATTTCTAACATTACCAATAGAGTCTGAGCTTGTTTTGGAGAGTGGAGTCTACATGCTGTGGTTAACCATAGAGTTCCTGGTGGACTCAGGAAAATAGAAGGACATATGGAGGAAGAAGATGGACTGGATCTGCAAAGTAAAGAGAGACAGATCCATTCTTGGTCACTCTGTGGATCTCTCAGGTTTATTCCCTAGTATTTATTCCCAAGTTTACTTTTAATAAAATAATAAAAGAAGGGGCTGGAGAGATGGCTCAGCGGTTAAGAGCACCGTCTGCTCTTCCAGAGGACCTAGGTTCGATTCCCAGCACCCACATGGCAGCTAACAACTGTCTATAGTTCCAGTTCCAGGCAAACGCCAGGGCAAATAGATAAATAAATAAAGTTGTTTAAAAATAATAATAATAATAAAAGAACTTACTATATCTAGTGTCCAGTGTGAGGCCTTAGATCATATCAAAGAGGCTCAGAGTCACGGGGGCCTCAGTGGCAGGTTTTGGAAAGGGGACTCAGCTCCCTCACACATTGTGTCCCAGCCATTTCTGTACATTAGCTCTTCGGGTGTCTCACCCCGACACCCTGCATAGCTCAGGAATACAGTTAGCATGGCTGGCTCAGGGCACCCCACCACCTGGCACTGCGCTCATTTGTGCCTGGCTGGTCCCTGAACTCTCTGGTGCTGAGCCAGATCTCTTGCTGTTCTTTCGCTTGACTCTCTCCCTTAGTAACAGCTCCCCCCACCCTCCCCACCTTGGTGCATGCCTGCCCTCCCTTCTGGCACAGTTGAACATCATCACTGCAGCAAACTAACTCTTCCCAAAAAACTCCACCTATGCCTTCATCCTCAGATCTGCCAAGACACCTGGGAATTTTAAAAAGGGAAATTAGGTTTAAAAATGGGAGATTTTTCCAGGTTAAAAATTACAAATATCAAAATACAGGGAGTTTGGACCCTGTTTAGTGCTATTATGGATGGCTTTCAAACAAAAAAAAAATAACTCAGGGGACAAACAACATAGCTGGGATTGACATATGTCAAACATAATTATTATCAGATTGGTAATTTATATTTTATCCTTAGAATGTGGTTTGATAACTCTGCTAAATATAATTTGACTGATAAGATACAAACCTTAGAAAGATTTACTATTGATATAATACAAGTTTAAGAAATTCTACTGGTAAGATACCAACCTTAAAGATACCTGAAAATACAAAAAAATTCAAACACAGACAGAGGAATCTAGAGCAGAACCTACCACACCATTCCATTATGAAATTGAAGAGGAGCAGCTTAAGATTGGAAAACCAATCTTAATTCAATTATCATACAAAACCAACCACCAGATGTCAGTCATCCCCAAGGCTATGTAGAAGCTAACTAGAATCCTCTTGAAAAGTTAGGTTTGAGGAGATTTAAGGAAACAATAGTTTTATATGGTATGCATTCACCTTTGTTAAGCAGATGTTAATTCCATAGGTAAATAGGAACAGAATTGTTCCACAAGACTGAAAAGATTTAGCTACTGAATATTCAGAATTGGTCCTAAGTTATAATGCAGAATATGGTAGAGAGAGGAAGCTAGGGTCATAGAACAATGAAACGGGGCTAGAGGTATTAGAATTTCTTAAGACCAGTCTTTTGATGAAGACCAGTATGCTGATTTGCAAAGGCAATCTATATTTGTTAATCATACCTTGGCTATGTGCCATACAGCACCTTTGACTATTTGGGACAGGGATGAAGAATCAGGAAAGAGGACTGAGTTATTTACTAAAATTATACAAGGTCCAAAAGGAGCCTTCACTGGTTTGTTTGGTTTTTTTTTTTTTTCAAAGATTGACTTCAGTTGTAAATAGAATGGCATCAGATCCAGAAGTTAGACAAATACTAAATGAATCTCTGGCTTTTGAATATGCTAACTCACAATGCAAAAGGGCCATTGGGTATTTACAGTCAAGATCAGCACTCCTAGAAAAATGGATCCAACATACAATATTGGATCCCATACTCGTGATGACACTTGGATAGAAAAGGTGATTTCCAAAAATTTTAATAAAAATCAAAAGGTTAGATATTTTAATTGTGGTAAACAAGGTCATCTAAAAAGCAATTGCAGACAAGATGTTCCTAGAAACAATATACTTTCTAGAGATAATTCAAACAAAAGGCCCTAGCCTAATGGAGAAGGTGCAGCAAAGGACAACATTGAACTAATGAATGCTGATAAACAAGGGGGCTAAGATAACCTTTTGCAATCAGGAACACCTTAGGTGGCCTCTCACAGGCCCCAATGTCAAATTTGGTTCAATCATTCCCTGTCAGCGTGGGGGAACTCCTCCACAGAGCAATTAAAGGACCTAATACCTGTTGCTAAAAACTACACTGTTCTGAATGACAAACAAAATTTTCAGAGGAGACTATAAAACAAGTATTTTGGTAAATTGCTATAAATGACCAAAAACCAAAGATAAAAATACAAATAAATGGTATTGCAATTGAAGGTTTGGTTGATACTGGCACATATGTAACAATAATTTTACCAAAATCTTGACCTCCAGATTAGCCTCTTCAGGAAGTAAACGTTCAGCTTCTAGGAATTGGAACTTTATTTTAGGTAAAACAAATTACAAGGTGGGTCAATTCTGCATGGCAAGAAGGACAGGTAGAAAAATTAAACTCATATGTGACTGACATAGCAATGAATTTATGGGGACATGATTTGTTGCAGTAATGGAAAACACACATCAACATTCTTCCAATCTCAGAAACAAACCATAAAAAGAGAGTGCTTCTGAGAGAAATATTTAAAAGTATTATAACCTAAAGCATGAATTCTAGTTGGTATTTAATGAAAACTCAAAGCCAGATATTGGGGGAAAACTAGAATATCAGAGAGATAAAACAGACCACAGTCAATTCTCAGCCAGCCAACTTCTCGCGGTGAAAGCTCTCTTCAAGATCCTGGCAGGTTGCTTTTACAGAATTCCTGAATATCTGTCTATGTCTCCTTAAATATCCTCTCCATCCAATTGTTTCACTTCCGGGTTCAACTCTGTATCATTATCTTAGATTAAGGATTAAAGTTGTAAACAACTACTGTTTTGTTTTTAGGCTTTGAACTCACAAAAATACAGAAAGATCTCTGTCTCCTGGGTAAAAGGATTAAAGGTGTAGGCCACCACTTGGTCATTCCCATACTGGGATTAAAGACGTGGGTTGCCTACCATTCTCTGACCCCCATGGCTTGACTGTAGATGATTCTGTTCTCTGATATTCCAGACTGATTTTATTAAATGTAAGATATATCACCACAATAGCCAACAGTCACATACTGTTCAGATTGTTCAGAAGCAGGGCACAACATCCAGTAGTCTTTCAAAGGTACCAACAGACCTGCCTTTGCAGTGGTTAACTGACAAACTTGTCTGGGTGGAACAATGACCTTTGATAGCAGATAAATTAAAGGCCTTAGGACAGCTGGTACAACAGCAGCTTAATGCTCAACATACTGAATAATTGACCAGCCCTTGGAATTCTCCAATATTTGTCATTAAGTAGAAATCTGGGAAATGGAGAATGTTAACAGACTTAAGAGCCATAAATAAGCCATAAATCAGCTAATGGGCATTTTTACTGCTGGAATTCTCTTGCCTTCTTTATTACCCAAAGAATGGTCTATTATAGTGATGATTTTTAAAAAAAAAAAATCTACTGCTTTTTAAAAACTATACCTTTGCAAGAGCAGGAAATAAAAACAATTTGCCTGTAAGATACTTACTTTAATAGTTCCCATCCTGTTTAAAAGTATAGTGCAAAGTTCTTCCACAAAGGATGTTAAATAACCTGACCTTGTATCAATATTTTGTACAACAACCATTGAAAATAATTTGTAAACAGTCTCTTCAATTTATAATTTATCATTATATCAATGATATATTACTAGATGATTCAGACTCAGATCCCTTAGAAAAATGTTTAAAGAGTCAGAGAAAACTTTGCCTTGTTGGGGATTACAAATTGCTTCTGAAAAAAACACAAATAAGAGATTCTATTAATTGTCTAGGATGTAAGATAGATTTACAGAAGATTCAACCACTGAAAAAACAAATCAGGAGAGATCAATTACAAATTCATAATAATTTTCAAAAATTGCAGAGGTCACTAACTGACTATGGCCCACAATTGGATTAACAACTCAAGAACTGAGCAACTTCTTTCAAATGTTACAAGGTGATAAGGACTTAATATGTATGTACTTATTTCAAACATTACAAAGTAATAAGATTAATACATGTATATATATTTTAAATTTCTTTTGTAAGATTAATGTTCATATAGAGTACTAACTAATTCTAAGTCTAAGAAAATATCAACTGAGGCTGAGAGAGAATTGGCTTTGGTAAAAAAAAAAAAAAATTACAGGATGCACATGTGGATCATTTGGATCCAGAGCTTTATTGCATTCTCCCACAAGAATTCTTAGCAGATAGAAGATAATATATTAGAATGTATGCTTCTGTTACACCGAGTAAAAGATTAAATACCTATGTAGAAAAAGTTTCTGAGCTAATTTTGAAAGGATAATTGTGACTTTATCAATTAACATGAATAGACCCAGAAGAAATTGTGATATCTTTTACTAATGCTGAAATTGCTTTATTATGAACAGAAAATGAGCATTGTCAAAGATCTTGTAATTTTGGGGAGATATGGACAACAAACATTCAAAAAACAAAAGATTCCAATTTATAAAAGGAACCAATTAGATTCTTCCTCACATTGTGTAGAAACAGCAATTTCTTGGGCCCCTACATTCTATACTGACGCAAACAAATCAGACAAGTCAGATTGTAAATCAGGAAATTTAAGTAGGATGGCTCAAAGGCCTTAGGATTTAGTTCAAAAATAAGAATTATATGCTATTCTCATGGTATTATGTTTTCCAGAAACTCTTAAAATAGTTACCAACCCTCAATAAGCAGAAAGTTGTCTTATACACTGAACTTATTTCAGATGATTCAGAACTAACTTTGGTACTTATTCAATTACAAGAAATAATCAGACATAGAAACTATCTCTTATATATATAACACATATTAAATCCCATACAGGCCTACCAGGACCTCTAGCATAAGGTTAGGTTGATCATCAAGTGGTAGGAAATGTGCTAGAAGCCTCAGAATTTCATAAGAAGCACATGTTAATAGCAAAGGTTTGAAAAAAGAATTTTTTAACACTTGGCAACAAGCCAAGAACATTATAAGGAAATACTCTAATTGTAATTTGTATAAACAAATTCCACTACCTGCATCTAGTGATCTAAAAGTTACTCAAAGAAACAAAATTGGACAAGCGGATGTGCTTCATTTTTGGAGTTTGGAAAGTTAAATCACAATACCATAGATACATACTCAAGATTTTAGTGGGTAACTGCTTTGATTTCTGAAAAGGCTGATTCTGTAATCATATATTTATTAGAAGCTATGGCCATCATGGAGATTTCTGTACAAATTAAGCCTGAGAATGCTCCAGCATGTGTCTCTAGTAAAATGAGTTTTGTTTGCATATTACAATATAAAGCATATCAAAAATATATCACACAATTCTATGGGATAAGCAGTTATAGAAAGATCTAATCAAACTTTAAAATATGTGCTTAATAAACATGAAGGGGTAATAAAGATCCCCGAGAAACAGATTACACAATGCTTTATTAACTTTAATGTTTTAAATGCTAATAAGAAAGAAACAACAGCTGCAGAGAGATGTTGGATAGTAGGGAAGCACTGCTGAAATTAATAAGCCTGTATACTTTAAAGATGTATAGTCCTCAGAATGGAAATGAGCATATGTGTTATACTGAGAAAGAGTTTTTGTTTCCTTAGGAGAAGAAAAATTATGGATATCATCAAGGTTGATAAAAAAAAAAACTATATTCGACAGGAGAGAGCTCTTGATTAGGAGAGGCAATAATTCATCAAGCTGAATGGTCATTCAATCTAAATTAGTTTATAAGACTAACAAATGCCTTTCATCTGATCAGATATAACCTGCTAAAAATAGAAACTCCTCAAAGTTAGAGTTGGGGCAGTGTTGTCTTTTAAAGAGAATAAAAACATCCAATTAAGGAATCTGAAGATGTTTGGACAAATAAAGCATCTGAAGAAGAAGGGGGAATCGTCCAGAGAAAATGTCCCAAGAAAATGAGTAAATCGGCCTAATGATATAGCACACTTGCAACAGAATAAAATTTCTTAAATCTTTCAAAATGTTTGTTTTTTTTCTATTCTCTACAGACATGTTAGGCAGATGGTTTTTATGTAGTTCCAACCCAATTAAAAATTAAAGCCAGCTTTGGAGTTGGAACATGGCTTTCCTCTTCTCTAAAACCAATAATACCTGTTTAAAAAAAATCAAAGTCTCCATCTCATGTCAGGAGAGTCATCTGATATGGGACATAAGAAAACCAAAATTATGGGACTACTCTATTGCCACTAATCTCATAATCAATCCATTGGATTTACTTCCATGATTCTTTAAAACTTTTATTATCTCAAAATTTATAGTATATATATATATATATATAAATATAAACTTCTGTTGTGATACCAATGGTCATATAGAGTACTAACTAATTTATAATTATATATATATAAACTTCTGTTGTGATATCAATGGTCATATAGAGTACTAACTAATTTATAATATATATATATATATATAAACTTCTGTTGTGATATCAATGGTCATATAGAGTACTAACTAATTTATAATATATATATATATAAACTTCTGTTGTGATATCAATGGTCATATAGAGTACTAACTAATTTTAGAGTTGGGCTTTATCTAGCTTCTGTAAGTGATTTCAGTCTTGATTCTGAAGCAGGTAATTATGAGTTAAGCATGTGAACCCTGTGAAAGATGTCAAAATATTGCTTTACTGGTCATTATCAATAAAGTCTGTGTATAAATATCACAGGGTAAAATGGGGAATCCAACCTGAGTCACCAGCTGCTCTTGTGGCTGCCCTTTGTTCCTCCTCCAGAGCTGCACATCCCTCAACCTTGCCTTTTCTTTGAGTCATATCTATTTCCGATGAAAACACCACCTCTTGGACCAAAATACTCCTTTCAATTGGTTAGTAGGCCAGTGACAGAATTCTAGTAACATTTCTCCTTTTTTGTCTAATTAACAAGGAAAAATTTTAACCTAACACAAATAACTATATGCAATAAGAATTATTATCAAGTATTGTCCAGAAGAAAGGAAAAGTAATAACCTTAATAAAAATAAAGCCACACACAAAAAACAATTATTTAGTATTCTAGATGTCCAGTCCAAAATTAATTGGCAAATTTATAGAGATAACTACAATAGCTGTCCTCTCCTGGAAAGTCCAAAGGTGTTTTTTTAACCTAATATGTCTTTTGCCAAAATTTGGGAAAACTATAATTGTAATCGTCCAGTCTTCAAACCCATCAAAGACCTGAGAAGGTCTGCATACTCCCAGAGGTTGAGGCCTTTTGTTTGAGTTATGTCTAGAAGAAAAAAACAAAACAAAACAAAAACCATTGTTTTTAAGAATGTCCTGCCTGCAATTCTTGTTTAAGTGACCTTGTTTACCACAATTAAAACATTTGATATTTTTATTTTTCCTCAAGCCTTTGGAAATCACCTGTCCTATCCAAGTATCATCATGGTTATGAGATTCAATATTGAACTGTATCTCCAATCCATTGCTCTATGGATCCTGATCTTATCTTTAAAGGCCCAATTACCCTTTTGTATTGTAAATTAAAAATTTCAAAATCCAAAGATTCAATTAATATTCATCTACCTTCTGAATCTGATATTATTCTATTTACAACTAAAGTCTATCTTTGCGAAAGTTTAGTGAAGGTTTCTTGTGGGCCTTGTATAACTTTAGTAAATGGCTCAATCCTCTTTCCTCATTCTTGAGTCTTGTTCCAAGCACCTAAGGCTGCTGTACGGCATAGTGACAAGGTGTGATCATCAAATGTAGCCTGACTATTCACATCAGCATAATAGCCCTCACCAAAGATTTGATATTGGAAAATCTTATAACTTCTAACCTTACCTTAGCTTCTTCTCTCCATCAACCATCCCACTCTGAAGACCAAATTTCAATACTGCTGTAACAAAACCAATCTTTCTAGCTTTTTGGAATAATTTTGTTCCAAATAGACCATATACTCAATATCTGCCTCACAAATAGTGAATGCATACCATAGGAAAGCATTTCTTCCTTTAATCTCCTTAAATCTAACATTTCTATAGGATTCCATTTAACTTCTGCATAGCCTTGAGGATACCTGTCATTTATTGCTCTTTCTTGAATCATATATGGATAAATCAAGGGTGCTTTTTAATAAACGTGGCCATTCCTCTCTAATTCCATAATGTAATGGGGAAGTTGGTTCTCCTCTGAATTCTTCTGTGTCTGAATGCTTTTATTACCAGTTTTAATAAATTTTTATAAGGCTTGTAACTTATCACTAATAATCTTTGCTAAGACTTGTATATTTTGAATAGTAAGCCTTTTTAAGGTTTGCATATTATCAGTCACCTTTTTATTCTCTTCATCAGTAAATATTTCTAAAGTCTTTATCTTGTTGGTCAAAATTATATTTTTCTCCTTAGTATCTATTTGTAAGGCCTGTTTGAAATCAGTAGTAGCCCTTTCTAAGGTTTACATCTTTTTAGTCACGTTCTCATACTTGGCATAGTTATCAAACCATTTTTAAGGAGAAAATATGAATTTTCTGATACTGATAATTATTACATTGTATCAGTACCAGCTAAGTTGTTCATTTCCTCAGTTTTCCTAATATCTTGTCTATAGTATCAGTGAGCAGAGTCCTAATTCCCTGCACTGTGATATTCCCAGTCACTGAACATAAGAATAACCTTTCCCTTTATTCTTTTTCCTTCTTTTTAAAACTAGCCAATTTACAATTTAAAAGTTCCCTAATGACTTACTAGTTCTGATCCTCAAAGAATTGGGCTGTGCAGATGTAGTGATGATGTTTGACCAGCAGGTGGAACAGACATTGCACCACGGCAGTTTATGGTCAGCGCACTGAGTGGATACCAGAGTGGATGCTGTAGGGATGGACCAGACTCTGTCCCAGTGCTTGGGCAAAGCAGAAACAGCATAGTGGTGGTGGGTTCCCCGAGCATTGCTCAAGAACCATAACTTGTCCCAGTACCTGTGTGTGGTAAGGACATCTGGTGGCTGCAAGTGCCCAAATTGTGAAGCAGGCTGGCTCAGAGAGCACAGGGGCCAAAAGGTGGGAGCATGAGGGAATCACCTGGGTGGGTGCCTGGAACCAAAGCCTGTATTGGCTTTCAGTGTAGCCAGGTTAGCTTAGCCATTTCAGTTTATGAGTTAGCCATGTTTATAGGTCTCTGTTTCCCTCCTGTCAGCCATTTACCAGAGACTACGTGACATACCCTAGAATGCCATAAATAGCTTCATCTTTCTGTCAAGTTAAGAACACCTGTGCAAACAACCTGTACTTAAGACAGTCATGGCTAGGTTGCCTAGCAACCCTTACCCATGACCCTCTGCTCTGTCATGTCCCTCTTTACTATATAAACCCCCTGAGGAAAATAAAATTTTGCAGTTTGATCAGAATACTGTCTTGCTGCCAATTTCTTGTGTCTCTTGTTCCTTCATTCCTGTTCTCCAGGTTTCGGGTCCCATTTTCTCATCCTGCTGGTCGGTACAGGTGGGAGGGTTGCTGGGTTCAGGGGGAGCCAGGGTGGGCCTTAGAGGTGAACTGGCACAAGCCCCACATTGGGTATCAGATGATAAAGGATGTCAAAGGATTAATGTTTATTATAAGTAAAATCCATGCATAAATATCACAAGACAAAATGGGGAATCTGAACCAAGTCACAAGCCACTGCCATCACCACCTCTTGTTCCTCCTTCAAATGGGTGATACAGCCCTGGACCCATCCATTCCCCATGAAAACCCCACCTCTAGGACCAAAATGCTTCTTTCAGTTGGTTAGTAGACCAGTTACAGAATTTCCATAACAATGTATTTAATAAATTATGATTCTTTAACCTCTCTGAGATCTGCTGCATATGACATTGAACTGTTTAGGTTTTCTGCAGTAAACTGTGAACATTCCTAACATTGACATTTAAAGTCTCCAAAAAGGCAATGGAGTCCCACAATGATGATTTCACTTGGATTGTGGTAATGGCACCAAGTTGACAAACACCACCAAAGATCAGCTTTGGACTACAAACAGCTCAGGACAATTTCAAGGCAATTAGCCAAGATGGTGCAGCCTCATAGACTACTCCAGCCAGGATTTCAGATGAGTCTTCCATTATCCTATCTCACCGAGACTGGAAAACAACTAGCTCCCCCAAGACTTGACCATTATCTCAATATTCTCAGGGTCCTCTACAGGTGCCATTGCCACCAGACAGCAGGAAATAATTTTAAAAACACAGTGTACACATTCCCAAGAGATGGAGTGGATTGTTTTGGACCAGTAGGTGGATTATAGATGTTTGTCATTGTTTATGGGATCAGTTATATGTTATTGGGCAAGTTTAGGAAAGAAACTATGCAAGGGAGGTTAGATCCAAGAACTTCTTTCTAAAAAGATAAAAGGAGGTATAGAAATAATAGAAAAAGGGCAGATTATTGCATATACTTTAAACTAAAAAGCAACTATTAATCTCAAATATTTTACACTGATACAGAATTTTTGTATATTCTGTGTACATATTTAAAGTTATCTTTATACTGTACATATGTTTCTGCTCTTATATAAGATATTTTTGTATGTTGATACAAATTTGAAGTTATTTTTGTTATACTATATTATATTTTTTATTTGTTTTTTAAGATATTGAACCTATATAGCTCATTTTAAAATGTGATGTAAAGTTCTAGTCCTCAAAAGCTATTTAGGATAATAAAGAAATGCAGGTTAGTAGTTAGTCATCTATAACAATCAAACCTATTATTATGTTAAATATAGTTTCAAGGTCAATCAGAGACATTTTAAATAATAAATAGTCTTCAAATACTTTAAAGACCTACATAATATGGCATTTTACTGTTTCAATAACATAGGGATTTTTCATGACAGGGAGACATGTCTGCTCCTCAAGCACCAATTTACTTCAAAAAAGGATGATGGTCATCAAAAAATCCCCATATGGATTTTGTTTTAATTTATGACAAAGTTAGCCAGTGGGCAAAATAAAAACCTGCCCTTGCATCAACTGCTGACAATATGCTGCTCAAATTGAACAAGAAGGACACAAGAAAGGCATTACGAAACTTTGCCACGACAACGTGGGACAATCTTTCAAAATTCCTGCTTCACAGAAAAGTCTGTCAGATATTCTAGGCCTGTAGACTAAACATAGAGGCCCCAGCAATGCAGAAGAACCTTGAGTGACTGTCATTGTTCACAGTTTGGGCAGCTGCTTATTCTGCACTTTCTGCTTACTCAGGTAATAGTATTCTTCTGAGTCTTTGATGGAGTTGAAGACTAGATAGCTTTTCTTAGTTATGATATAAAGTAAATTAGGGACAAAACTTTAGACTCGCCAGGAGAAGATAGATAATAGAGTCTTTTCTCTGAATTTGTCAAATATAAATGGACTGGAATTCTGAATATAACTCTTACTTGATAATTGTTCTTATTGTATATAGTTTCATTTGTTAAAGTTAATAACTTTCCTTTCCTTTGCCACACCAAAAAAGGGCACAGTAACTGAAATGACTGAATTACATAGGGAAGGGCAGCTGAGGGTAAGGAAGCTCAGCTCCTGAGCTGCAGAAGTTAGGGGTAGGGTAGCCAGCCATTCCCTGTAACAGGCAGGGACTGAAGGATGCCAGGAGAACCTGGCAGCAGGTCTGCTTTGACATGTTAAATAATCACCTTGGTTACCTGTGTTTGAGACCTAGCAATATATACTTAGTTAAAAATAAATTCTTTTTTTAAAAAAATTCATCAAAATTATGAAAAGGACTGGAAAGATGGCTCCACAGTTAAGAGTATTTATGTTCTTGCAGAGGACTGGGATCAGTTCTCAGCACTAACATTGTGGTTTATTACCATCTAAGTTCCAGTCCCAGGGCATCCAACACCTCCTCCTGAACTCTACAGGCACCAAGGCAGACAAACATACATGCAAAGAAAAATACTAACATATGAATCTTTTAAAATCCTTATAATAGCAGTTTTATTATAAGTAATAAATTTCATAACTTCATCAAAGTTTCCATTTTTAAATCCTAAAATTCTTTTAGAAAATTCCTTTTAAAAATAACTTTTGTGCATGAATGTATGAGCATGTGTATGTGCAGGTGTGTGAACCGTTATGCACATAGAGGTCAGATTCCTCAGAGCTGGAGTTACAATCTGCCAGGCTTTTTATGTGTATTAGTGACCCTAGATAGAAGCTGATTCTTTTTCTCTGTCAATTAAGAAACTAAAAGACAGGAAAGTGTTTCAGTGAGATATATATATATATATATATATATATATATGCAAGTTTTACAGACTTCTCGGTTCTGCAGGCTGTAAACCATGGATGCTAAGGAGCTGAGTTTTATATAGGCTTGAGTACCATCTTTATGATGATGCTTCCCATTCTACTGGACATAGGTGTTTATGTGCCCCTTTTGGTGTAGTGACTTGGTCCCTGCTTTGTCCATAAATCTCTCTTCCATCTTTCTTTTCTGTTTTTAGATATTTGATTAAATTGTGATAGCCCAAGACTGTGTTAATCAAGTTAACTTTGAATCAGGGGGCAGAGGCAGCAATAAGCTGACAAGAATTAGTTATTGAAAATACAAAGCACCTATGACATGGATAGAGTGGTACAGGAAGGGGAGTCACAGGGTTTTTGTCAGCCCCTTTTCAGTCTGTGGAGTGTGGAGAGAAGGTTAGCAGGTTGCTTCCTTGATCTATCAAGTTTTCACCCCAGAATTTGACTCCTGAGTCCTTATTGGTCATAGATCAATTCAGGTAAACACAACAGTTTCCCTGTGCTTCAGGGGGCCACAGCATCACTGGGTACTCAGT
Organism: Sigmodon hispidus; assembly: GCA_004025045.1. Lineage (NCBI taxonomy): Eukaryota > Metazoa > Chordata > Mammalia > Rodentia > Cricetidae > Sigmodon > Sigmodon hispidus. Next base: position 31,811 of record PVIH01016726.1, read on the forward strand.
CCCATCCTTATGGGGCCACAGCATCACTGGGTACTCAGTCCCATCCTTATGACTAGGAGCCATCTCTCCAGTCCTCTTTTGGAAAATTCTAACTTCTAATCATTCTGGAACTTTTAAAGGGGGAGATAGTTTCTCTCTCTCTCTCTCTCTCTCTCTCTCTCTCTCTCTCTCTGTGTGTGTGTGTGTGTGTGTGTGTGTGGTGGGTGTGTGTGTGCTGCTTGCATGTATGTAAGTGCATTGCATCCCTTGGAGCTGACATTACAGGAGACTGTAAACTGACCAATGTGACCAATATGGGTACCGAGAACTGAATTCATGTCCTCTGAAAGAACAGGAAATGCTCCTAACCACTGAGCCCCTAAAGTTTATTTTTAAAGTTTATTTAAACCAAGCATTTACAGAGAATTGTGTAAAAGCCAAAATATAACAGTATAATCAAAAATATTTAACTCACAATTGGAAACTTTCATCTATTCCCAAAAGTTTATTCTTCATCTGGGGTTCAGAATTAATGCCAGGACTGATGCAATCTGAATTAAGTACCAGCAAATGTTTACCAAGCCCTCTGTCCCAAAGGGCAGTGCTTCAGGATGACGCTGCTGGGATTGCCCTGAGACTTCGGCTCCATGTCAGGAGCAGTAGAGATAAATACACTTTTGAAACACCATTTTTCTTTCTGGTTTAAATAAACAAACAACCAAAACCAAAAAACAGTGAAGCCTAAATATCTTATCACAATATGCTAGAGGGTTTAAGTTCCTATTTTCTCTGCTTTCTGGAGAACCACAGCATATACAGGAAGTCCATGCCTCTGGGCTTATTTATGGCAGAATGGAAAAATAAATCAAGGATGATTCTGAGGGAACAGACCATTAAACTACTATAGTCTTCTTCTTCTTCTTCTTCTTCTTCTTCTTCTTCTTCTTCTTCTTCTTCTTCTTCTTCTTCTTCTTCCTCTTCGCTACTAAACAGCCTATCTATAAAAGACCAGTAATGTAATTACATGAGCTGTGACACAGTGCCCAGGACTATAAACAGCTCTTTCCAAGTATGTGACCTATTTTATAGGAAGTCAGTTTGGGAGCACTGAATTATCAAGATTTAAAGTCTAGAACTTTCACCCTCAAGCAAAGCTCGTCTTGATCTCTCCTCCCTATTACATTTTGCTGTTTTTTTTTCTTTTCAGGACAACAGCAGCTATAAAGTTAAGGAATATTTCATGAGATGAAACCATTCCTTGACATCTGAAATTATACAGCCAATACCAGTGTTACATTGAGAAAAGAAAACATGTTTCCAAAAGGAAGATCTGGGCAGTGATGAAATAGTTCTGTATCTTTATAACTGTGGTCATAAGTATTATATGTGCAATAAAATGGCATGTTTATGTACTTATTCCGGCAGGGTTAACTTCCTGTTTTGAGACTACACTTGAGCAGTGTAGGGTAGAAGGTTCTTCTGACCTCCATAATGTCTTTTCAGCTTCCCGCGTTTATTCAAAATAAAATGGCTTTATACTTATTTGTGTACCTTAACTTTTTTTCCCTGAAGAGTTTGCATTAGAACCAACCAAGGAGGATAAAACAGCAGGGGTTTCAAACTTGAGGTTTTCAATCAGGAATCCCAAGGGAGGTAACTGGAGGCTGCAAGGATTCTGGCAAAAGCCTCTTCCACTGCCTGAGCATTGTATACATTTAATGTTAGAATCCAGGCCTGACTCTCATAAACAAAACTGCCCTCATTCCTAAGGTTGACTTCTTGTCATCTTTCAGGGAACATCCAAGGGCCACATCCTTATTTATAGAAGCCTCCCAGGTTCTATTAATTAAAGTGAATTCTGAGTGCTGTTGCTTCGCAACATCCTGAGTTTGTGGTATAATATAAACTTCACCAGGGCTGGCACTGTGCCCACCCCTACCCACTGCATCGCCAACTGGAAGGACAGCCAGTTAGAGGCCAGATGCTTCATAATTTTGTTTGAACAAAGTAAATGCTCTTCCCTGGAATCCATCCCCTTTGGGGAGAGGGTGGTGGCGTGGACTCCTTCCTCTCACACCATCTACACCGTGCCCAGGCTGACCTCAGCTAGATGAGGTCGCTCCTTCCTCCTTGTGAATGACTGGGACCCCAGGAGGCTTTGCTGTAGAACAGCTCCTCAGCACTGCCCTGTTCCCACACCTTCTCCATCCTACAAGAAGCTGGAGCAAGACCCTAAGTGGATCCTAAGCTTTCCAGCCTCCTAGCCTTTCTCTCACAGACTCGGCCACCGCCCTTCAGGCCACGCCCCTAGAGCCACGCCCCTCAGCCCGCGGGAGGGGCGGGAAAGGGGCGTGTCCTCTCTATTCCTAGACGCCTATTGGAAGAGTCCCTGGCGGGAGGCGGGGCTGCTCGCGCCCCTCGTTACTAACGGCTTTCTGTGAGTGTCAGGCTTTCAGCTTTTGGGACCAACATGGTGAAGACAGACTCCGACTCAAGCAGCATGTCTGAGAAGCGACATTCCGACCACGTCGCGGCTCAGCGGCTCCCCGAGTCCTTCAGGGGTGAGTCCCTCGTCCCTGGCATAGCGGCCCTGAGCGCGCCCCTAATACCGAGCCCCCCAGACTACAGTGAGAACCTCACTGACGACCGGGTTCCGAAAGGCGGGTCTGCCCTGCACTGTGTGCACTTCTTAGAAGCGCGGTCTGCTCCTTTATCCCTGGTTTCTCTGGCTGGTAGATGATGGTTTCCGGGTGCAAGGCGCACCCTGCGCGGCAGCCAAGAGGGTGCACCCTGGCCAGGGGCGTGTATCCATTGCTCGAAACCCTGACAGGCAGGGCTTGCTCCTAGTGCCAGTTCCAGGTGCCAGCGCTTCCTTATCTCGCTCCATGCACGGTCCAGGGCAGTCCCTGGCCATCACGAGTGATAGAGGCGGCTCTCCCGTGAGTTCAGTCTCATTACATTCTCTTTTCTGTCCCTGAGCCTCATAAGGGAAGCCATCAGCCAAACTTAATGTACCTATGCTCAGATCCCCATTCCTCTGGACCAGGGTAGAACTCCCACCCGCTTGCACGGTCCCCAGGACTTATGCTTCAGCCTATGACACAGTAGGTAATATAGGCAGAAGGAAGTCTTCAAGGATCTCTTTCTTTCCAGTTTCATTGTCTGCCTCATTCTATCCCCTTTTGTCTTAGAGTACTCCCCTTCCGAGTAAATAAGCCCTGTTCTCATCCACCCTACTGGGGCCTTTTTCATCAAAGTCCCATCCTGTACCCTGTGAAAAAGTCCTCGAGAGAACTACATACTTTAACCTTTAAATTAGATAACTCCTTGGGGTCAGAAGATGCCCAGTAAGAGATAAAAAACCTCGCAGGAGTTCTACTATCCTCTCAGGAGCTTTACTGGTCCGAAGGAATTATTTTTAAAGATGGAATTTCAGAGTAGATGACAGTGAAAGAGATTAGGATGCTGAGAAGGCTCTTCCAGCAGAGAACCCTGTCATCCATGTGGATTATTTGCAAAGCCAGCCTGTCTTCCCATCTAAATCCCATCCCCTAAGCCAGGAACGCCTCTTCTTTAATTCTTTCTCAGGAATATCACAAGAATTTCAGACGGCTCCAGGGTGCAGAGTCCCTGGGTTCCATTCTCAGTATCATGCATAAAAGCTTTACCTCCCAAATTGGAAGTATAATAAAATTAAAGATAATGATAGCAAAATAAACAAAACACTTACTAGGGCACTATGCTAAATATTTTCATAAACATTTTATTAAATCCTTACAATCAGTACTCAAAGAGATAGACTTCGTCATACAGGATAAGTGAACCATATTTTAAATTTTTATTTCAGTGATTCTAAAACTTGAACAAGAAAAAACTGTTCAGTATCAGTAGTGGCTGTAACCAGCCAGATAGAAGTGTGTGTATGTTGGTAGACTCCCTTACACACTTCAGTGAGAAATGGATTTGGAGCAGTACACTAAGAATAAACATAATCTCTACATTCAAAGGTCATTCCATTTTCTTGGTCGCAGACTAGTTTGACTTTTAGTTCTAAATCCCTTTTCTTGGTTCTACATTTAGCTGTTTTAGACAGAAGTCTTTTAGAATTAATGAAAATGAATGTGCTCTTTCTGAAGTATATATACAAATGAAATTTTGCCACTTCTTTATTTTTAAAACTTTACAACTATTTAGTGTGTGTGGCTGGCTTGTGGAGGTTACAAGAAGACTTACAATAGTGAATCTCAATCTCTCCTTCCAACATGTGAGGTTCAGGCTATCCTTGCTGACAGCCAGTGCCTTTGCATGCTGAAGTAGCTCACCTTTGCACATTCTAGTCTGTAGGTTTGTTTTTAATGGTAAGCCCCAGAAATTTGACAATAGGAAAAACAAAAGCACTATAACATATTAGAGTTTCTCAAATGTGTGTTTGAGACATAGCTAAATGCTTTATAAACATTGACTTGCACCACCATAAGGAAATGTCCTTCTTCCCCACCTTTCAGAAAGGAAACAGAGAGTTGGAATGATAAAATTACAGAGCTCAGTTTCCAACATAGGCTCTGACTTTCTGAGCCATTTTCCTGATCCTGTAACTATCTACTCATAAAGTAGGCACCAAAGTATAGTCTAGTCCAACTTCAAGACTTCACTAAGGGTTAGAGACAATAAACTAGGGAAGTCCAAAGGAGCCATCCGTGAGTCAGGACCTCTTGGATGAAGTGCCCAAAGAACTGCTTCTATTGGAAGCAGTGAAATTACAAAGCCTAGCTCTACCTAGTTGTGTCTTTGTAAAGAATCAGTTCTACAGAGTAATTATGACCAGACCTAGGAGTAATCAAGGAAGTTTACCCAAAGCCAGAGCGCTCAGTTTGTGATGAAACAGTGTAGGTGGACTGCAAAGAGATGTGCTGCTGTAGTGAAGAGCCTTGTCAACAGGTCCTTTGGGAGGATCTCTTGTAAACAAGCAGAATCCTGGGACTGATGTGTTTGTTTCTATTGTTACAGTTGATCAGATTGGGGAGAACCTTGTAACTTCAGTAGCTGATCCGAATTAAACCATCAGTGTAATAAATGAAGACTGAGACTACAGAAGGTGTTGTACACATATTGTTTATGAGGAGATAGGTTTCAGTGTTCCTGAATAGTGTAAGTTTTACATTGTGAAAGATAGAGGAACTGACTAGCTAGTCTGCTTTTTAAAATGCTGGACTAAAGATGAATTTTTAAAGAAGTCTCAGAAAAGTAATTTCCTGTAAGCTGTTATGATCACACAACAATATTTGCCTAAAATCCTGGACATACTTCTGACATGATGTTTATTGCATGGTCTTGTAATTTATCAGTTGTATTTCTTTGTTACCTTTCCTTTTTAGTCTCATTGTAAGAACTCAGTATGAGCCAGGGTGGTGGTGGTGTGCACTTTTAATCCCAGCACTGAGGAGGCAGAGGCAGGGGGATCTGTCTGAGTTCAAGGCCAGCCTGGTCTACATAGTGAGTTCCAGGACATCCAGGGCTACATAGAAAAACCTTGTTTAGGAGAAAGAAAAAAAAAGAACTTTGTATAAACAGAATGTTTGCTGAAAGAGAAAGGAAGTAGAAGGGAGGAAATAATCTTAGCAAGTGTTCGATTTTATCATTGATTGGTTTTAGGATTTGGCCATCATGTTTCTTATTATATAGTCTTACTATAGACAGACTACTACTTATCTAGGTTTGTATTAACAATAAAGGAACTGTAATTGGAAGAAATATATTGTAGCCGGTAAGGACCCTTACTTATGAAAACAGAAGTTGAGGGTCAGGAAGAAAAACATATGCACCAGTTCTTCATCACGATTATTCCTTCTTTCCTGGCTCTGTCTGGGACTACTAAAGAAACTTGAACCTCAAGCTTTTGTTTGGTATTCTAGTAAGTGAAGCCTTGACAATACAACCAAGAAAATGCCTCTAAATATGACACAATAAAATGATACCAAATTTATTGTGCACTGGAGTGAGTACTTGTGGGAAGATGGTGGAATGCAGAAATGGGAGAGGCATCAGAGTGAAAACACGGCCTGTGGGCCTGTGGGCACCATCACTACCTTAGGCAAGTTCCTCAACTTCCAAAGAGTCAATTCCTCATCATGTAGTTGGGCATCATATTACTTTTCTATCTCCCAGGATTATCAAGTAAGAAGATATCTGTGCTCCTCACAGAGAGGCACTAGAGAATCAGGAATGCCAGACACACAGGGTTGTCTCTTCAAAGAGAAGCATAAAACCTGTTTTCTACCTAGGAGGACAAGAGCAGAGGTGGTTCAACAGGGTGGCTTTCACCCTGTTGGTGTGGCTGACCCTCCCCCAGGCCTCACCGTGATCTTGTTTTTTCTCAGTCCATCTACTGGCCCCATCTTTATGGAATATGTCACATATATTTTACAAAGAGCTTCAATGGAGTCACATCTTAAGCTTTATAGTCACACAGGATTGGATTAATTATCATCAGGATCTTTTTTTTTAACCAAATTGTACTGTGATTGAATATGCCTAAAATAAAGTACTTGGGTCAAACTTGAAGTCTGAGCCAACACTGGCTGCTGTGTCATGTTAATCAAATTGCCTTATCTCTAATTGATCAACCCTCTGCTGACCATGGTGGTCACAGAAGCCCCACAAATATACGTGAATTTTCTTTTGAAACATTGAAGACTATTACTTAATGAAGAAAATAGAGACTAAAAAGATTCAGGGGAGCTAGATTCACAGAAATATACTCATTCTCATTCCACTTGCATTTAGGGGAAAGTGTGTGAGAGGTGGATGACAGATAGCCTGACCAAGTTCAACTAATTTACTACCCCATATATTATCTGTTCCTTCCCCTGAGACAGAATCCCCAAGCAGATTGTTAGTCATGATATTTTTTCCATGGTACATGGATCCCAGAAGGCAACTAACCCAATAAAATACTTATTCCTTATAAGCTCTTTAACAGTGACCTTAAGGTATCAGACATGTTACATATCTTTCCATTTGACCTTTGTAACATTGTGAAATAAGTATTGTTCTTTCTTTCATTTTACTGAGAAGAAAATGGTGTGGTAGATTAGAATCACGCACTAACTACATTGTCAATCTCTTACATATGTATTGGCATTTCATCTGAGGGAATAATTAGGAATCTAATGATTAAGTGTCCTATGCTTTTTATTTCCAGTTTAAAAATGAACACAATGTTCCACTACAAAGAAGTTTTGTTTTGTTTGAACAGGGTCTTCCTACTGTAGTCTTGGCTGTTCTGGAACTCACTCTGTCCACCACCGGTCAGGCTAGCTGCATACTCACAGAGATCCATCTGCTCTGCCTCCTAAGTGCTGGTCAGTGTTTTCCAGTCCAGCTGGGAAACAGTTGCTGTCCTCTTCTCTTTTACATTCACTTCCTGAGAAATTATCCAACTAACTTTCTTTTTAGGTCAATAACCTTTGGGGATTTCTTTTTAATGTTTAGATTTTATTTGATGTAAATGAAATATATTTTTCTACATATGTGTGTGTGTGTGTGTGTGTGTGTGTGCGCGCGCGTGCGCACTACAGGTGTGCCCAGTGCTTATTATGGCACAAAGAGAGCATCAGATCCCTGGGAACTAGACTATGGTTGTGAGCCACCTTGTAGGTGCTAGGAATCAAACCCAGGTCCTCTCCCAGAGCAAGTAGTACTCCTAACTGATGAGCCTCTCGCCAGCCTCTGTGGATAGTTTTTACATTTAAAAAGTCCCTTCGGTCCAGCTTTTGCATCTTTATAGTTTAAAAGTGAATGTTTTGCTGCATATGAAAATCAGATGAGTTTTGTTGGAATGCGACCATGATCCTTGCACATACCTGTGGGCTGCCATGGCTGTTTTTATACTGCCATGGTAGCCTGGAATATTTGCTCAGACTCTGTGGTCTGCAAAACCTGTTTCCTCTTTGCCACTCTCAAGAAAAAGCTTGTGAAATTCTAACAGTCCGTTGCAGAATCATGGTGTTGAAAAAGAGGCAAAAGGAGGAGAACAGTTGTGTCTTGAATATAAATGCTTTCAGAAAAAAAATAAAATTTTGCCAAGACTTTACTTTCACTGACCATTTACTCCTTAAACAAGTGTTACTAACTCAGATAGCATGTGTGTTTAAGATTCCCTCTGTCCTATCTGCCTCTCCCAGACAACACTGTTCTTGACAGTTTACAACATTGACATGACAGTTTCCCCACATTCTGGGTAAGGAAAAAGAAAGGAAATACTGCAACTCGGATGGTTTCATCAACTCTCAGCCCATCCAGTTCCCTTTGCTCAATGGTGTGTGGCATTGAATCCTAATTGTAGAAGTGAGACACATTTCTGATCTTTCTCTGCAGAGGCAGCCCATTGCATTTTGAACTTTGGAGCAATTAGATCTCAGTGGTGAATGGGATTCATTGCTCCCAAGGACTTTAGTCCTACCAGCTCCCACTCATCTTAAATCAGTTCGCACAGGATGGTAAGCCGTGTGCGCTGCTCTGAACACTGGTCTAGCACTTACAAGAAAGGTACTGCTACTTTCCCTACAGCCGGCCAGGTAATAGGACTTACTGCACAACTTGTACCTTTTCATGTTTTGGTTTGGTTTTATTAGTTTTCTTGAGGTAAATTCAATATGAATAACAAAAAATTAATATATACATTTTAATTTATATATGCTGTTTTAGATTCTTTTGAAATATTTTATTAGTAGTAGTAGTCATTAGAGACAGGGTTTCTCTGTGTAGTCTTGGCTGTCCTGGAACTCACTCTGCAGACCAGCTGGGCCTGGATCTCAGACCTCTGCCTCTGCCTCCCTAATGCTAAGATTAGAAGCGTGCGCAACTACACCTGGCTCATCTGTTTTTATTTGCGTAGGTTTTGGGCCTATAGCTGTGTTGGTACACCATGTCCATGCAGTGCCTGTAGAGGCCTGTAGAGGGTACTGGATCCTCTGGGATTTGAGTTACAGAGTGAACTGCCACATGTATGCTGGGAATCAAACCCAGGTCCTATGGAGGAACAGCCAGCCAGTGCTCTTAACAACTGAGCCCTCTTTTCAACCCCATAGGTCCTGGTTTTGATTGGTTAAAAGTTTATTTTCAATGCAGTTTTCAGGAAACAGTTTTCACAGTAGAAAAAGAAAATGCATAAAAATATGGCAAAGTTTACAGTCAAGTGTTTTGGGATCCTTGATCTTTAGAAGTCCTGCCCCAGTGAAGCATTAATAGATATTTAAGCCAAAAATATCTCAGGAATGTTGATTTCCTGATTCTTGTCATTTACCTCTTAAACTAATAGAAGAAGACAACCCTAAATTAATAAATGAGAAACTTTGAGGAAAGAAAGCTCATAAAATTTTGGTAGGTAACTGAGAATTACTTTTTCTTATTTGCCAAGCAGTCATTGCTGACTGAAATTCATTTATGATGCAGCAAAACCTTACCTCCTGAGAAATGTAGTTTATATACCTTGCTGAAGAGAATCTTGATGGTTAGAATAAGATCATTTCACTGTAAAAGTGATTTAATAGTGCTGAGTGCATCTGCTGCTGTATTTCTAGCCAAGCATCTGATGTGGACAAGACTATGTCCAGTTTTCAGACTCCCCAGTCACTCCCTGGTCCTCATCTTTGATGCCAGGTACTTTGAGTAACCTTGGTGTAATGATGGCAACAGGGCCAAGCTTCCTGACCTGTCCATATGGAGACATCTTTGAAAATGTACTTTCTGAAGAAGATCTTCGAATGTTGGATTCTAGGTTGGCTGAGGATAGCATAAAATAAGTAGTGAATTATCTCATTTTCAAAGAGGTGTTTTTCAAAAAATAGCAAGTACTACCTATTTTCTCATTATTTAGCATGGAAATTTGAGTGGAATATTCTTTTCACTGTGTACACTAGAAGGACCCTGGGAACTCTCACTTGTATTTGTTGAGCACTATCTCAATTCTATAAAGCCAACAAAAATGCCCATTATCAACTTGTAGTGAAGAAATTAAGTTCCCATTTAGTCTTTGATACTGCACTGTGCCTTGGTAGTATCAAAATAAGCAAGAAAGGCTGTAGTTGTAGTTCATGGGATGTAGCTCTTGCCTAGTACATTCAAAGCCCTGGGTTGGATCTCACCACCATAAAGGAAAAAATGCTTTTAGAGTGTTTGTAGTATCAAATGATCAGGAGCTCTGCACCTTGCCTGGAGTGTGGGAGACTTAGGGCAATATTTTAGAGAGCACTAAATGTCATCAGACAAACATTGGTCGCCAGTCTGTTCGTCCTTTGGAATTCAGTTCACATACAATCTAGACCTCAGGGTGACTTAGAACCTTGATTTCTTTTCTGTTAAAATTAAGAGGTCCACATAGAATGAATGGGGCTTTCTCTGTGAGAATAACAGATTTCTTTAAAGCTGCCTACCTGCCATATTCCCTGGTTGGATATTAGGTTAAGAAAGTACTTCAAACATGAAAACTTCTTGAGTGACAACCCTTGAAATTTAATGGTGAGAGGTCAAAGAGACATGGTCTTTGAATCCCTGTCATTCCTGGTGCAACCTTGGGAAAGTCATGTTTCTGTTAGTTCAGTCATAAAATGAAATTAACATGCCATGGTCAGCATTCCTCTAATCCCAGCACACAGAAGGATGAGGCAGGAGGATTGTGAGTTCCAGACTAGTCTGAGCTAAAAGCAAGACTCTATTTAAAAAACAAAAACCTCACTAGATGCTTTTGAAAGTTAGTGATACAGATCTAATTTTAAAGTATTCTTAACACAATGTCTGGCTTATAGGAAAGTGTCCATAATGTGAAGGCATGTTGCTTCTGTTCCCTCATTTATAAAGTGGAATTAAAAGCACTTTATTGCCATTTGTACAGTACTTGCTAGAATTTCTCCACAAGCAGTACAGCGCAGTGGCCCTGCCTCTGTTGTGCAGTGCCAAGATGAACTTAGATCACATAGGTATGTCTGAGGACTGTCCTGACACCAGTGACACAGATGAGAACATTACAAACGTCACTAAACTTCTCACTGTGTTTCTGGTTCCTCACCTATGTTTCAGGACTCTTGGTCTAGCTGCCATCCCCTCTCTCTTTCCCTCATGCCCCCATCAAAGCCTTCTGCTTTCCCTGTCTTCTGAGCAGTAACTCAGGCCTGGCATGCCTCTTCTGCTGTCCTTTCTATAATTAAGGCAGGTCCTGAAGTGATAGCAAAAGCCTGGGGTCGATGAAACTGTCAACGGGACTCTCTTAGCCCATCTGCTCCACAGGAAAAACAGAGCAAAATGAGAGCAACCGTGGGCACAGCAGACAGAAAACTCAACACTGTGGGCCGTGGGGAGCTCCCAGGCTTGAGAGTAAAAGGCAACTGCAGACTAGAGCTGTGCAAGCCAGAGAGGAAATTGATGGAATGCCCGCTTGTTTTGAGAGGAAATTTAGACCATGGATTAAGGATTAAGGTTGGATCAGCAGGAACTATATCAGACTAGGTGAAGTGAAAAATAAAAATAGGGGGAAAAAGTATTAGAAAGGAAAGCTAGTTGTACTTCAGTACATGGTTTAGCTTTGACATATTAATCAAGCCAAAATTACAGTGCAGTTATCCTCATTTGTGGAGAAGGAGATAAGGAAGAACCAAATTCTCTTTCCCAGTGAAAAGTCACTGGGTACTGCTCAGAACCAAAAACTCCAACTAAGCTAGCAGGTCCTTGGAGCCCTGCCAGTGTACACAGGCAAGTGCAGCCAACGGTCTGAGGAAGCAGACATGGAGAGGGGTGAGTGGAGAAACAGCACTGTTTTGTATTAACTTGAACTATTTTACCTTTTAAAAATGTGTATCTGTGCATGTGACTGCATGCCATAGCACACACGCCATAGTGCCAGTGTGACAGCATATGTATGGCCGTGGAAGGACAGCTTGTAGGAATCAGCCTCCTTCTACATGTGGGTTCCAGGGATCAAACTCAAGTTACTCTGTTTTGACAGCAGGCACCTTCATCTGCTCAGCCACCTCACTGACTCCTTGTAAACTTAGGTAGTGTCAGAACTTGGAGTGTTTAAGTCAAAAACAGAAAAGCACAAGTTCAGGACTATAGAGGCCAATAAAAGATGTAAAAGAACAATAGTTACAGAGGGAAATATGCTACTATCTTTATTTATTTGAATTTTAAAATATAGTGTGAACCAGGAAAGAGATTGGAAGAATGTATTGAAACAGTTGCTGTTTCTGGGGTTAAAGTAGCTATTCCCTTGTTTTTATAGTTTTGTACATGGTTTTGCAGCAGGGTGTGTATGTATTACATTTGTAGTCAGATAAAAGCACTATTTATATGCATAGGAGGGAGGAAGACCAAGTTCAATGATATTCATGACAGCATGGTTTTTAATGGCAGGGAAGCAGAAACATTCCCTTTGCTAACCAGGAAGTGGGTGTCAGTTGATAGGCCAGGGGCAGCAGTGTGCAGAAGGAAATTGTATAAAGACTGTAATGGGATTATTGCCTGCATCACAGTTCATTCATGAGTCATGCTGCTCCAGGAACTAGAACACCCGTTTTCTTTCTCTCCAGCTTTTTCTTAGCATTTTCCTCACTGTTAGGAAGCTGACAACAGCTGAGATTACCCATCTCACCACACTCTCTCCCCTATCCCTGAGATAACCCATCCCACCACACTCTCTCCCCTATCCCTGAGATAACCCATCCCACCACACTCTCTCCCCTATCCCTGAGATAAC
>PVIH01016727.1:0-44534 GCA_004025045.1 Sigmodon hispidus
GAAGACTGATCCAAGCATTATTGGGCCAGTGTGACCATAGGACTGTCTGCTCCCTGCCCAGGGAGGGGATGGGGAGTTGCAGAGAAGAAAAATGATCAGATGTGGTGGGAGGGGGAAGAGACTTTCAATAAGGATATACAGGGATGGAAAAAAAATTCAGAGGGAAAGCTGAACACAAAGAAAATATATGTGTAGTAATGTTATTTGCATTTCCACCCTTGATAAGCCATGCTTATGATTATTATCCTCTGTATAGTTATTGTTAACTCTTCGGCATTTTTAAATTCTTTTTACTGTTTTTTTGATAAATACAAAATAAAGAAGGAAAAAAACTGTACACATTTTAATTGGACTGTTTTTATATCTAGTTTCCTGAGTCTATTATATATTTTGAATAATAGTTCCTTATCAGTTATGGAGTTGGTAAATATTTTGTTTTATTATGTAGGCTGACTCTCTGAATGACTGTTTTTTTTTTTAAGCTTACAAAATTGTCTCCATTTTAGTAAGTCCCATTAATTAACTGTTGAACTAGGTGCCTGCACTGTGTTCTACTCATAAAGTTGTCTTCTGTTCCACTAAAATCAAGGCTATTTCTCCCTTTTCTTTCTAGCAGAATCACTGCATTTGGCATTTTGTAAAGATCTGTGATATATTTGAATTTCAGTTTTGTGTAGGGTTATGTTCAGTTTTGATCTATTTTCACTCTTCTACATGTAGACATCCAGTATGACCAGCAATATAATTTGGGGATTGCATTTTACAGTGTGTATCTTGCTTGTTTATCAAAAGTCAAGTATATATACATATGTGGATTTATGTCAGGAAATAAATTTCATTTGAATCTGAGTGCCAGTCAGCCAAATGTTTCAAATTTTTAATCATAACACTTTCAATTACTTGGTAAGAGTTACCCAAATATAGTATATATTATTGAGGGTATTGGTAAGGTGTTTTTCTCAGATTTTCTTTTCAATCCATTTATAATTTCTATATAGGAGTGCACTAATTTTTTTCTTGAGTTAATCTTGTATTCAGCAAGTTTCCCAAAAATGATCATGCACTTTAGGAGTTCTCCAGTGGAATACTTAGGGTCAGTTTTATATAATGAATCACCTGTTATTAAACTTACATTTACTGCTTCCTTTACAATTTATATTTTCTTGATATTCTTCAGTAGTATTATTGATTTATCTAAGGTTTCAAATACTATATTGAATATGTTTGGAGAGAGCTGAAAATACTTCTGTGTCCCTGATATTAATAGAATTGCTTTGGTTTTCTCTCCATTTAGTTTCATTGGTGGCAATAGACGTTTTATAAACTCCTCTTATTAGATTTAGAAATGGCTTCTGTATTTCTCCTCACATCAGGACTCTTATGTAAGGGTGTTGAAAGTTGTCAAATATTTTTTCTGCATCTATAAAGTGATTATTTTTCTTAATTTTTATATGGTGCACTACATTCATTAATATTCATGAACCATACCTGAATATCTGGGACAAAGTCTACTTGATTATGATGGATGGTTTTTTGATGTGTTCTGGAATTTGATTTGCAAGTATTTTATTGAGGATTATTTTTTATTAGTTTTATATTGAAATTTGTTGTGTAGGTTTCTTTCCTGTTTAGTCTTTATATGCATGAGTATCAATATAATGAGGTCTAATAAATTAAATTTGGCAATGATTCTTTGAGGAATATTGACAGTAACTGTTCTTTGACTAATGAATTTATTTCTCCAATTATATTCTGAATGTGTGAGGATTTCACGTCCATCTTTTGTATTATGTCAAGAATGCTCATGTCTCTAGCTCCTGATTGCTTATGTAGATTTCTATTTTCAGAATTCTCTCAATTTTTGTTTTACTTATTGCTTTTTATTTTCATTTTCAGATATGAAATAATTGTGTTTATCTATTTGTTTTTTTATTCTTCACATCGTAGCCACTTTTTAATGGTATTTACTAATTTTCTTTCATTTTTATTTGTCTCATATCAATTTAAGAGATTTTTTCTTTTTTATTATGAATAAAGTCATAATTGTTATCTGTGTATATGCTTATTCAAGCTCACTTCCTCCTCCCACCCCTTCCAGTCACTCTCTCTTCTCCACATCTGTTTATCGCCTCCCCAGCAAGAGCAGGAGGTCCCAAGATCCCAATATGGCTTACTTCAGCATTCACTCCTGGCAGATACACTTTCCTCATCCCAACATCAAGACTGGGTCAGGTGTTCCTCTGGAGGGAATGGGATACAAGGTGCTGGTCCAAGATGTTTCAGATCCCAAGCTGTTCAGTGCTTATGGTTTGTAGCTTGGACATGGTTTGCTTTTTGATTTTTTGTTTAGAGCCCACTAATGAGTGAGTACATGCCCTGCTTATCTTTCTGGGTTTGTGATACCTTGCCCAGGAGGATTATCTCCAGATCCATCCATTTGCCTCCAAATTTTAGAATATCATTTTTCTTATTGCTGAGTAATGTACCACAGTTTGTTAATTCATTCTTCAGTTGATGGGCTTCTAGGTTGTTTCCAGGTTCTTTCTCTTATGAATAATGCTGCTATGAACATAGTTGAGCTATTGCCTTTTGAGTGTGAATGTGTATCTTTAGGATATATGTCTAGTAGTGGTATTGCTGGATCCTTGGGGAGGTGGTTTCCCACTTTTCCCTGGCTGAGTGATGGCTCAGCCATTAAAGGCTAAGCTCATCAGCAAAAACAAAAGAGAAATCACCATACTGTATTACAGAGTGGCTGAGCAAGTATTCCTCATTAAGAACCTCTATCATAAATTTGTATTTAGTGTCATTTTCTTATATTTCAATGTCGTTTTTGTAGTATCCAGAATTTGCTTATGTAGGCTATGGTGGTGTCATATTGCTCTTACTGTTGCTGATTGTATCTTACACTAATAATGAAGTAACAGGGTTTTAAATAATTTAGATCTAGGTACTGATGACTGAGTCTGTATTTTTTTGGGTGGCTGTTTTGTTCATTGGTTTCTGTTTCTTCTTTGATCCTCTGGTCTTTGTGGCTTGAATTTCTCATAGCTCATATGACCTGAAATTTAGTAGTTATTCTTTACCCAAATTGGGAACTATTGCCAAGTCTTCTGTTGGCTACTTTTACATTTGATACCACAGAGATACTTTGTTTTTCTAATTTGTATGTCTTGTTCTTCTGATGGACGTGTCCTGCTTCTGAGTAAGTAAAGTCTTGTGGGTTTGGGGCAGTTTATCTTTTCTTGTATGAATAACCTCACTCAGTATGATTTTTCCAAGCTTCATCAATCAATATGATTGGATGGAGACAGTAGAATGATTTCATAAAGGCCTAGGCTTCCTAAGACATTGCAGATCATCAGGGAAACTCTTCTTCAAAGGTTTCATAGATTCTATTGTACATCTATTGATGCTGGCATTTTTATAAAAAGAAAAGTTTTAATAACTGCCAGTGTGTAAGGAGTAGTTATTAGTCTACTTAAATAACTGATTTAATGTTTATTAATGTTGGTAAGTGGTAGCTATCTATAATATTATGCACTTCTTTTAATTTTTTCCATTTTGGTGAAATAAAGTTTTTTAAAGTATGTCCTCATGATTCTCTGGACTTCCTTGGTTTCTGTTATCTGTCCCCCCTTTTTTATTGATTGTGTTAATTTGAATATTCTCTGTCTTTTAGTTAGTTTGAATAAGAGTTGTTCTCTCTTGAGGACCAACCCTTGTTTCATTGAGTCTTCAACTGTTTTTGATTTATTTTCTTGAATTTATCCCTGAATTTATTTATTTCTTTGTTTCTCTTTCTTCCAAGAGATTTCAGGTGTGCTATGAAGTTGCTAATGTGAAATCTCTCCAATTTTTATGATGTGGGCACTTATTGGTAAGAATCTGAATCTTAGAATCAACACTATTGTGTTATATATGTGTGTATATGCTCTGTCGGAATATTCACTAAATTCTAGAAAGTTTTAAATTTCTTGACTCAATGCTCTTTTTATTCAGTTGAGCATTGTTCAATTTCCATGATTTTGTAAGTTTTAACTTTTTTTTCAATTTTGCTGGCATCCTCCTTAACTCCATGATGTTCTGTGATCACTCCTGGAATTATTTTTATATGTTTGAATCCTTTTATAGCTGCATTATTTCTGAGTATACGGAGAATTTTTGAGAAAGTTTATGAGTAACAGAAATGATAATATATTATTTTGTGTTCAGCTGAAATGTTGTTCAAAGTTCATTTGTTTTATATCTATTAGCTCAAATACTTCCCTTTGTTTTACTGTGAATGATGTGTTTTATAGTGAATAGCAGGCATTATCACTTTTCCCTAGAAGGATGATCTTTGTGCCTTGAGGCCCTAGGGTCAGGACATGGCCAGTGGGCCAGTTTAAGACCCAGAACACACTGGCTGGCTTTCAATTTCTCTCTTGTGCTCTTACATGGATGACCTGACCTACTAAGTTTTAGCCTTGTAGACCAGTCCAGCTTTCAAGTAATTGCACAATATGTTGTAAAAGATTTCCTGACCCAGTATGGTCCAGAGTTCCTACCTGCCTATGGTGGCTTTTAACCCCCAAAATGACCCAGACACATATTAATTTCATACTGTTTGGCCGATGTCTCAGTCACATTTAAGGCTAGCTCTTTCATCTTAATCCACCCCATTTCCATCAATCTGTCTGCCACCTGCCATGTGGCTCCTATCTCATCTGGGTCCTACATGCCTCTTCTTTGGCAGCTGGATAGAGCCTGTCTGACTCCACCCTCCTTTTACAGGTCTTTCCACTGATTCCTCCACCCATTTCTATAATGCTCCACACAGGTCATAATAGTTCCTGTATTTACAGCATACTGACACATTCCTACCACACTCAGTGTCTGTGGACACAGAAGAAAAGTCTGACACTATCCCATGTCTAAAGAAGTGAAGAAGGGAATAACCCCTATACACACATGTGGAGGTTATTAACCCTTGGGGTACTGAAGCCCATTCAGTCTGCCTGCATCACTCAACTATTTCCATTGGAACTAAATGAAATTATACTGTGCCAAATCCTTATACCTTACTGAGTTCATTGCCTCCAGACTGTCAATGTTATTCAGTCCTGGACTTAAAGATGCTTTCTTCAGCCTGCTCCTGATTCTGAAGAGCCAGCAATATTTTGCCTTCAAGTGGCCCGATTCTGAAAATGGATTCAGTGGCCAATTGACTTAGACTAGACTACCCCAATGGTTCAAGAACTCCCCCACCAACTTGAGAAAGGCCTCCATGTGGATCTGAGTAAGTAAAGAACCCAAAACACCAATGTATGCTTGTTGCAATTTGTAGATGACCTGTTGAATGTAGCTACTGATAGAGATACGTGAGAACTTGCTATGGGCCCTGGAAGACTTGTGTTATCAATGACAAGAAAGCACAGATCTCCAGATAATAGGTAATGTACCTGGAGTATGTTCTCAGCAGAGGGGCAACAGAGATCCATCTCTGATGCCCGCAAGGAGACAATGTTAAAATACCAGCTCCTAGGACTATCAAGCAGGTGAGGAAATTTCTGGGAACAGTGAGCTTCTGCCACCTATGGATCTTGGGGTTTACTGAGCTGACTATACCTTTATAGGACACCAAAATTACATTCAACTTCACAAAGACTGAGGGAAAAAAAGAGGGCATTTGACCCTCTGAAGGAAAAACTCTTAGAGAGCCTGGTCCTTAGACTGCCTTATATAAAACAAACCCTTTTACCTGTTTATAGATGAGAATAAAGAGATAGCAAAAAGAGTACTCCCTCATACCTTAAGGCCTTGGAAGAGATCTGTCATGTATCTATCCCATGGCTGCAGGATAGCCTCTCTGCCTGTGTATCATAGCTGCAGTGGCAATGCTGATCAAAGACACCAATAATCTAACTTGGGCAAAACATAATCATTGCCATTCCACATGTAGTAGAGGTAGTCCTTTTACAGCCACCTGACTGCTGGCTGAACAATGCAAGAATGATTCATTATCAAGCCTTACTTCTCCAACCCACCAGAATAACACGCCAAGTACCCATCCATATTGTAGCAGCACTGACCTGGGCAAGATGCAATGACTCCTGCCAGGACATGGCCTAGGCTCTGGACAAGCTGCAGGACATTGGACAATTAATTGCACCCTTTTGCTTAGACAAAGTAAGGTCAGTCTTCTCCTCTATGTCCCTCTACTATGGAAAAACTCCTACATTTAAAGCCTGGCAGTCAAAGATAGATGGTGTTCTGACACTTCTGCTTCCAACTATGTGGAGATCTGGCTATGGCTATCTGGATATGGACTGGTCTCTGTTGTCTTCAGTAGAATCGAAAGCTGGTCATTCTGCACTCAGCTATAATTTATTCTTCTCAGCTCTCTGAAAGTATTGATGGCTAGGCTAGCTATAACTTTGATAGCTTCAAAGTATCAGATAACCAGATCCTTCTGCAAGGCAATAGCCGCCTTGCCCTCATTTTAAATATATAAAATAAAGCCTTGGTTTTTGAGATTCATAATGCTAATATAACTAAAATTTTATGTCTTTTAATAATTTGTATGAGCTTTAGAGAAACAATAAATTTGAATCTACTTCACAAAGGACAAAAGGATTCCAGATAAGTATAGCCTAAGTTATTTCACCTGTCTTTTCCAAAGGATGATATTTTTGTCATCTGGTTTAGGAAATTCTGCCCTTCCCAAATATTAAGACTGGGCCAAAATTTGAATTATGATTTTTGTTCTTCATTTTAATGTATCTGAAGAGCTTTCTACTTGGCTAGCATATATAACTTGCTCCAAAACAAACAAACAAACAAAAAAATGCAAGCTCTGAACTTTCTGAAAGCTCATATGGACCAGTCAAATTGATGTGGATTATTTCCTGTCTCTAAAACTGGGTCAGACAACTACATGCCTCAGATGGATGACCAATAATCCAGCCCTTTACTAGCCTTTCAGCCTTTGGGGGCCCTCACAATGCCCCAGTGTCAGTTTGAAATAGTTTTAGAACAGAAATGTTGCCCATTATTCATGACCCATTAACAGTTTGAAATGCTAAGTTAAAAACAAATCTTCTAGCATAAAAGAAATCTTTTAGTGGTGGCGAAAATGTGCCTACAGCCTGTAGTTTGACCTTGCAAGTCAGCCTTTTGTGGGATGTGGGATCTCATAGGTCAAGCTACTTCTTTTTCAAAGTATCCTGCCTTAGGATTCAGGGGAATGACTGACTCCCAGCTGAGCACACTGCTTCCCCTGCTTACCAGTCTTAAGAAGAAGATGAAACTTCTGAAAAGCACCACCCTGCAGGGCCACATCTGTCCAGCCTATTTCCCTGCCTCAGCTCTTTTCTGGGAAGAGGGGAGATACTGAAAATCTAGCAAATATTCCTGCCCTTCTGCCTAGGGTTAGAATGTAAACAACCTTGAATTTTCACACAGTTGGGGTGAATGAGGAGACAGGACAGTGCTGAGGTGGTGTCTGGCTAGCTTCCCAAGAGGTGGAAGTATGAGTCTGGACTAAGAAGTTGCCATAGTAGATCCCCATTCTATACCGGTTCCATAGTGATTGACTTGCTAATTTGTTTTCCAGCAGGTTTTTTTTTTTTTCTAATTTGCAGAAATACAGCAGCCCCCCCCTTAGTTAAGGATAGGTTGAATAACCATAAATGTATGTGTTAGCCCCTTTTCATGGAGCTGGAGTACCAATGTGAGGGATCTGCCAGGATAAGGGTTGCAGTGTTGATGTTCTGGGGTGAAGAACAGACTCAGCCACAGGGGTACAGCACCAGGTTCTCTTCCCACCTCACCCTTATCTGCCTCTAAGGGCCATGCTTAGGTGTTAGCCCTGTATTCTATAGTAATTACAATATCAGTGGGTTCAGTTAGACCTTTCAGATCATTTTGGTCCTACAAATGTGAACACAGAAGCTGGTGCAGAAAGAAGTGGAGTAAGGCCATCCTTCAGATGGACAGGTCTTGACAGTTCTGAGATAGCTGGGACCAGATGACTAGATCTAAAGTTGGGAGACTAGGAGAAGACAGCACCACGTGGCACCTGAGAAGCTCAGGGACATGGTTGATGTCTTCATAGAGATAGAACTGTAATGATTCTGGCGAGATGGAAGATACTCTTTTTCCTGGCCATCATCTTTGGGCCCTGCGTCATAAATAAACTACTCCAATATATGAAGGAGTGATTTGGAACATAAAGAGAGACAGTTATGAGCCAGAACTAACTGTTTAGAAACCATGATTGTGATCTATTAGGCCTATAAGAAGGGAAAATGAAGGACTAAAGAAGAAACTCCTTTTTTGAGGAAAAATGCTTAAACCCCAGTTTAAGACAGGCCTGCTTGAGTTCTGCTGTGACCAGAGTATAAACAGGAGATGGCTTAGAGGCTATCTGTTAGCAGCTAATTAACCATGGAATGTCTGAGTACAGGGGATAGTCTGGGGCCATTCAATAGCCATGAAATATCCCAATCCAGGATATAGTCTATGGAGAAGGGTTGAAACAAATGAACTAAGATAACAGAAGAAATCTGGAAAGTCCCCTAAAAGAAGCTAATCAGAATTGTATCCATACTAAAACCACTAATTGATGCATAACTTTGTGACATTTGCCTTTAAAAATCTAGCTTACATCTAAGATATATAAAGAACTCAAGAATCTAGAGCCCAAAACCTTGAATAACCCAATCAAAAAATGGGGTTCATATCTTTTGGGGAGTCTTACAACCAGAGAACAACAGCTTCAACTTCCATAATATTCTCTGTGATGCCACAGATGCTTGAACAACACATTTATGTTTTGAATAAAAGACATAAAAGATGACCTAAGAAATATCATCAGGTGGTCACTTTCTCTCCCATATGATATCTTATATATATTTGACATTGCTCTGAAATGTAATTCAAAGGTATTTTACATTACTCTTATCCTCAAATTTTTCAATCTTTCTCTGTCTATTTTTTCTAAAATATTCAGCAGTTATAATAGCCAAAAAATAAACAGAACCAGAAATGACTTCTTTTTATTCACTATTTATAAATTTGAAATGACTGAATTTCTTTTATTCCAGGCAGTTGATTTGAATCAATGGGTAAACTTACTTTTTTTGTAATCCAGATGACATAAGTTTTCTCACTTGATCACTTTACAAAAGAAGGAGAAAATAACAAAACATTTTTTGTCATATAATCCACACAGCAGTCATGCAGACATACACTTTATGCATATTCTTCTATTCAGGATTCTCCAGAATTGCAGTTTATCTAACCATCTTTGTGTATCTTTAAGTTTTAAATTACTTTCTTTTACTGATCTGGATTCATGTAAAAGAGCATCTTATTTGGTAAATGAAAAAGAAGTTGTATTCTCTGGAAGTACAGAGAAATAATGATATAATGCTGAACTAGTTAAAAGAGTTCATTGATTTATTGAGTGCCAAATATTGCTTTTTTTTTAGCTGAACTGTTGTGAAAATTGCATGCTGGTGTAATATATAAACAACAACTAATAGGATCTAGAATTTACTTGGTAATTCTTTTTCCAAAAACACCAGATGTAATGTGAATTCTCAACTTTCTTCTGGCTTTATCCTTGTGTTAACAAAGCTTAATTAAAACAACAAAATGGATAAAATGTGTGTGTGTGTGTGTATGTGTGTGTTTTTGTGTGTGTTAGCATGGGACTTTAGTGTCCATGCTTTGTATTGTTCCAAGCAGACTGCAAATAGGCTTTGTTGGCTTGAAGGGTCCACATTGACAATCGTTTCACATTCTCTTAGATTTTTAGCCTTCTTGTAAGATATCTTCCCTAGATAAATTGTTTTATGGGCTTATAGCCCCAGGCTGAAAGGTGTCATCTCTAGAATTATTAGGTTTCTATGCACGGTAATTAGTCATGTCACTTAAATTTTATAACCAACTTTATTGGTTGTTCTTGTTTACTCTGGTTTATATGAAGAAGCTTGGAAATATTTGAAGTATACAACATAAATTCTTGGAAGTATTGGTTGGGGACTATGTGGCTATGTATGTCAGAGGGAAGCCACCTCCTTGGTTCATTTACCCTTGCTTTTTGCAACTTACTAAAAATATTTTATGTGATCCTGGCAGTATACCAGCACCACAGCTGGGGACCAAGATGTCTTCTAGTAGCTGAAGCAAGTAGTCTGTTATTTATTTATTTGGGTCCTGAAATAAGTAGTCCCTTTTCTTGTTATATTGCTGTTTGTGTATAATTTTATTAATTGGACTGTTTACTGTTTTTGCCTTTGGCTCAAGATATAAAAATAGTTCTATTTCTGCATTGGTAAGTGGCGTGTATGTTATGTGAGAGACAACCATTTTCATCCTTTTTCCATCATCATGGATGGCCTTTACTATTTCAGACAAGTAAGTATCCTGATAGTATAACTAAAATATCCAATGTGATGATAGCCTGACAATTGAATCTAGATACATTAAAATATTCTTGTTACTGATATGCAGCTACTGTAGCCTGATAGACCTGGTCATTTAGCCATGGTTGGTAAGCACTGCTTCAGTGTGGATGATATTGAGAACTATTGGAGGGATGTTTTCAAGCAGTCTTGAAGTTGCTTAGGCACTCTTGAAATTGACAATTAGAGCAGTTAGAGATAAAATGTAAAAATCACTAGAGGGATAAAATCAGGTTGGAACCAGGTAAAAAGTAGAATTTTGATTAAAATTTTATCTTCTTACTAAACAAATGGAGATCTTGCTTGATGTCTTCAGAATTAATAGTTTTTATACAGTTAGGGATCTTTCAGCATTCCATTTTTCTCCCTCTCCTCCCCAGGAATGGCAGGAGGTTCCAAAGTCCAAATGTCCCAATATAGCTTAGTTAAGCATCCACTCCAGGCAGATCCACTGTACTTACCCCAACATCAAGACTGAATCAGGTGTTCTTCTAAAGCGAGTGGAATCCAAGGTGCCAGTCCAAGGTGTATCAGAACCAAGGTGTTCAATGGTTGTGGTTTGCAGCTTGGACATGCTTTGCTTTTTGCTTTTTTGTTTAGTGTCCACTAAAGCATGAGAACATTCCCTGCTTTACTTTCTGGGTTTGTTATACCTCACTCAGGAAAATATTCTCCAAATCCATTCATTTGCCTGGGTAGATATACCAAGTTTGTTAATCCATTCTTCAGTTGAGGGGCATATAGATTGCTTCCAAGTTCTTGCTATTACGAATAATGCAGCTATGAACATAGTTGAGCCAATGCATTTGGAGTGTGAATGTGCATCTTTAGGGTATACAACCAGAAGTGGTATTGCTGGATTTTTGGAGAGATTGATTCACAGTTTTCTGAGAAACGGCCATACTGTGTTCCAGAGTGCCTGAACAGGCTTACACTCCCACCAACAATGGAGAAGTGTTCCCCTTGCTCTGCAACCTACCCAGCACAAGCTATCATCAGTGTCCTTTATCCTAGCCAATCTGACAGATGTCAGGTGGTATCTCAAAGTTGTTTTGATTTGCATTTCTTTGATGGCTAAAGAAGTTGAGCACTTTTTCAAGTGCCCTTCAACCATTCATAATTCTTCTGCTGAGAATTCCCATTTTAGTTCTGAACCCCAGTTTTGGATTGTGTTATTCAATGTTTTGGGCTCCAGATTCTTGACTTCTTTATATATTTTAGAAACCAGTCCTCTATGACTTGTAGAGTTGGTGAAAATCTTTTCCAATTTTGTACACTATCATTTTGTCATATGAACAGTGTCCTTGACTTCACAGAAGCTTCTCAGTTTCAGGAGGTTCCATTTATTGATAGATGTTCTTAGAGTCTGGGCCTCTGTTTTTATATTTAGGAAGTGGTCAACTGTGTCAATGCATTGAAGGGCATTTCCCACTTTCTTCTCTATCAAGTTCAGAGTGGCTGGGTATATGTTTAGGTCTTTGATCCATTTGGATTTGAGTTTAGTGCAGGGTAACAGTCTTGGATCTATTTGCATTTTCTATACACTACCAACCAGCTATGCCAACACCACTTGTTAAATATACTGTTTTTTTCCATTGAATATTTTGGACCTGTTTGTTAAAGATCAGGTGTTCATAGGTTTTTGGATTAATGCCAATATCCTCAATTCAATTCCAGTGATCCACAAGTCTGTTTTTATGTCATTACCAGGCTGTTTTTATTAATGAAGCTCTATAGTATAACTTGAAATAAGAGAGGCTGATGCCTCCTGAGATTTTTTTGTTGAGCAAAATTGTAATGGCAATCCTGGCTTTCCTGTTATTCCAAGTGAATTTGAGTATTGTTCTTTCAAGATTTGTAAAATATTGTGTTGAGATTTTAATGGGCAGTGCATTGAATCTGTAGATTGCTTTTGGTAGAATTGCTATTTTTACTATGTTGATCCTACCTATCCAGGAACATGGGAAAGCTTTCCATTTTCTGATATCTTCTTCAATTTCTTTCTTCAGTGATTTAAAATTTTTGTCAATTCGATCTGTTACTTCTTTGGTTATAGTTACTCCAAGATATTTAATGCTGTTTGCAGCTATTATAAAGAGTGATGTTTCCCTTCTTACTTTTTCAGCCCTTTCATCTTTAGTGTATAAGAGAGCTACTGATTTCTTTGGGTTAATCTTGTATCCTGCTACATTGCTGAAGGTGTTTATCAGCTGTAGGTGTTCCCTGGTAGAATACTGTGGATCACTAATGTATACAAACATATCTGCAAATAGAGATAGTTTCACTTCTTCTTATCCAATTTGTATTCCCTTAATCTTCCTTTTGTTCTCTTATTGCTTTAGCTAAAACTTTGAAAACTCTATGGAATACATAAGGGGAGATAGTACATCCTTGTGTAGTTCCTGATTTCTATGAGTTTGCTCTGAGTTTTTCTCCATTAAGTTTGATGTTGGATGTCGGCTTCTTTTAAATCACCTGTAGTGTATTGAGATATTTTCTTTGTATTCCTGATCCCTCCAGAGCTTTTATCATAAAGGATTGTTGGATTTTGTCAAAGGCTTTATCAGCATCTAAGGATATAATCATGTGTTTCTCTTCCTTCAGATTGTTTATATGATGGATGTCATTTACAGTTTTTCATATGTAGAACCAATCCTGCAAATCAGAGATGAAACTTACTTGATCATGGTGGATGATATTTTATATATATTGTTGCATACGAATTGCCAAAATTTTGGTGAGAAATTTGGCATCATTATTCATGAGGGAAATTGGTCTGTAATTCTCCTTCTTTGTTGTTTCTTTGACTGGCTTTGGCTTTAGGGTAATTGTGATCTCATAAAATATATTTGGCAATATTCCTTAAGTTTCTACTGCTTGAAATAGTTTGAGGAGTAATGGTAGAAATTCTTCTTTGAATGTCAGGTAGAATTGTGCACTGAAACCATCTGGACCTTGGTTTTTTTTAACTTGGGAGGATTTTAATGACAGCTTCAATTTCTGTACAGGTTATAGGCCAGTTTAGGTAATTAATCTGTCCTTATTTAATTTTGATAAATGGTACCTGTACAGAAAGCTGTCCATTTTTTCTAGGTTTTCCATTTTTGTGGAATATAGATTTTCAAAGTATGATCTGATATTTCTCTGGATTTCTTGGGGGTCTGCTGTTACATCCCTCATTTCATTTCTGATTTTGTTGATTTGGATACTCTCACTCTCTGCTTTTTGATTAGTTTGCATAAGCTCTTATCTGCATTTTTGACTTTCTCAAAGAAACATCTCTTTAATTCTTTGAATCCTTGTATTGTTATTTGTTTCAATTGTATTGATTTCACCTCTAAGTTTGATTATGTCCTGCCATCTAGTCCTTCTAGGTGAGTGTGCTTCCAAATGCTTTAAGGCTTTCAGTTTTGCTGTTAGCTCTCTAGTGTGGCATTTCCCTAGGTTTTTCATATAGGTATCTAGTGTTATGAATTTTACTTTAAGACAGATTTTATTGTGTTCCACAAGTTTGGGTACATTGTGGATTCATTTAATTAAATTCTAGAAAGAATTTGATTTCTTTTTCAATTTTGTCCTTGACCAGAATCACTTCTGTTGAGTGCTGTTTAGTTTCCGTGACTTGGTAGGCTTTCTTTGATTTTCGATGTTGTTAAACTCTAACTTTTAGTTCCAGTGGTCTCATATGATATAAGGAATCATTTTATTTTTGTATCTCTTTATATTTTCTTTATGTCCAATTATTGGGTCAATTTTAGGGAAAGTTCCATGTGGTGCTGAGAAATATATATATATGTATATATACATATACATATTCCTTTGCATTTGGGTGAAATCTTCTGTAAATATCTATTAAATCCATTTGCATCATAACCTCTGGTAGATTCCTTAATTCTCTGTTAATCTTGGTCTGGTTGACCTATCCAGGGGTAAAAGTAGGGTACTGAATTCTTCTACTACTGAGGTATGAGAGCTGATGTGCAATTTGAGCTTTGGTAGTGTTTCTTTTACATAGGTATGTACCCTTATATTAGGGGCATAAATATTCAGGATTGAAATCTCCTCTTGACCAATTTTTCCTGTGATGAATAAGTAATATCCATCTTAGTCACTTTTAATTGCTTTTAGCTAAAAGTCTGCTTTTTTAGATGTTAGAATGGCAACCCCACCTTGTTTTTTAGGGCAATTTGATTGCAAAACCAGTTTCCCAACCATTTACTCTGAGCCTTTGTGGTTGAGGAGTGTATCTTGTCTGCAGCAGAAGGATGACTTCTGTTTTTGTATCCATTTTATTAGTATGTGCCTTTTTTATAGGTGAGTTGAGTCTTTTAATATTAAGGGATATTAGTGACCACTGATTAATGTTTCCTTGCTATTTTTGGTGGTAGCTTCTATGTCTTTCCTTTCCCTGAACTTTTTCTGTTGGATTACTGATTGTTTGTGGTTTATTTGGTGTATCTGGGATACTCAGGTTGGAGTTTTCCCTCTAATGCTTTCTCGAGGTCCTGATGATTGATAGGTATTGTGTCAGTCTGACTTTCTCATGAACTATCTTGTTTACTCCGTCTATGGTGATTGATGATTTTGTTGGGTATAGTAGTCTAGGTTGGCAGTCATGTTAATTTGGTGTCTGTATATCTTCTGACCAAGCCCTTCTTGCTTTCATTATTTCTATTGAATTGTCAGGTGATATTCTGATGGGTCTGCCTTTATAAGTAAGTTGGCACTTTTCTCTTGCAGCTCATAAAAGTTTTTCTTTGGTCTGTATGTTTTCTGGCTTGATTATTATGTGACAAGCAAAATTTTGAGGGTTATATCTAATTGGTGTTCTGTGAGCATCTTGTATTCTTATAGGCACTTCCTTCCTTAAGTTAGGAAAATTTTTTTCTCTGATTTTACTGAATACATTATCTGTGCCTTTGAGCTGATATTCTTCTCCTTCTTCTGTTCCTATTATTCTCAGGTTAGGTATTTTGATGGCGTCCCAGATTTCCTGAACATTTTGTGTTGTGGCTTTTTTGGTTTTAGTATTTTCTTTGACTGATGTATCTATTTCTGCTACTGAGTCTTCTACTCCAGAGATTCTCTCTTCAATCTCTTGGATTCTGTTGGTTATGCTTGTATCTCTAGATTCTCTCTTTCATATCTTGGATTCTGTTGATTATGCTTGTATCTGTAGGTCCCGCTCTTTTCTTCAGGTTTTCTATTTACACCTATGCATCATTTTGTGCCTTTTTTATTGTTTCTATTCAGTTTCTAGTTCCTGGAATATTTCTTTCATTTTTTGGTTTACCTTTTCTTGGTTTTCTTTCAAGGACTTGTTCATCTCTTCCAATTTTTTGTTGTATTTTCTAAAATTTCTGTTTTATTTTAATTTTTTAAATTATGAATAAAGAAGTCACATTTTCTATCCCTGTACATCCTTAATCAAGGACCCTTCCAACTCCCATGACATGAGGTCATTCTTTCTTCTCCACAACTCCCCATCCCCACCATGGAAAGGTGATCCCAGGGTCCTAAGGTCATAATGTTGCTTAGTTCAGCCAACACTCTTGGTAAATCCAGTTTTCTAGCCCCAGGATCAAGACTGAGTCAGGTGTTCCTCTAGGGGGATTGGGACCCAAGGTGTCGGTCTACAGTGTTTCTGATGCCAAGCTGTTCCGTGGTTGTGGTTTGCAGCTTGGGATGCATTGATTATTTTTGTTTAGAGTTCACAAATGACTGATTACATCACCTGCTTATCTTTCTGCTTTTGTGATACCTCACTCAGGAGGATATTCTCCAAATCCATCCATTTGCCTGTAAATTTTAGGATATCATTTTTTCTTCATGATGAGTAGTATTCCATTGTGTAAATGTACCACAGTTTGTTAATCCATTCTTCAGCTGAGGGACATCAAGTTTGTTTCCAGATTCTTGATATTACAAATAATACTGCTATAAACATAGTTGAGCTAATGCCACTGGAGTGGACTATTTGTCTTTTGGGTATACAGCTAGAAGTGTTATTGCTATTTCTATGGGAAGATTGATTCTCAGTTTTCTGAGAAACCCCATACTGCATTCCAGAGTGGCTCTAGATTCGTGAGTTCTTTATACATCTTAGAGATCAGACTTTTATCACTTGTAGGGTTGGTGAAAATCTTTTCCCATTCTCTAGGCTGTCATTTAGTCCTATTGACAGTGTCCTTGGATTTACAGAAGCTTCTCAGCCACAGGAGATCCCACTTATTGATTGTTGATCTTAGTGTCTGTGCCACTGGTGTTATATTAGGAAGTGGGAAATCTGTCACCTGTTCCAATTTGTAGAAGTGTATTTCTCACTTTCTTTTCTATCAAGTTCAAAGTGGCAGGGTTTATGGTGAGGTCTTTGATTCACTTGAATTTGAGTTTTGGGCGGGGTGACAGGCTTGGATCAATTTGCATTTTTCTACACAGTATCATAGAACTATGCCAACACCATTTGTTAAATATATTATCTTTTATCTATTGAATATTTTGGGCCTGTTTGTCAAAGATCAGGTGTTCATAGGTTTTTAGGTTTACGTCTGGATCCTTAATTTTGTTCCATTGATCCACAAGTCTGTTTTTATGCCAATACCAGGCAGTTTTTATTACTGTAGCTCTATATTATAACTTGAAGTTGGGGTGGTTGGTGCATCATGATTTTCTTTTGTTGAGCAAAATTGTTTTAGCAGTCCTGTTATTCCAAATGAAGTTGAGTATTATTCTTTCAAGGTCCAAAAAGTATTGTGTTGCAATTTTGATGGGCATTGCAATGAATCTTTAGATTTCTTTTGGAAGAATTGCCATTTTTACTATGTTGATCCTACTTTTCCAGTAACATGAGAGCTTTCCATTTTATGATATGCTCTTCAATTTCTTTCTTTAGTGATTTAAATTTTTTCTCAAATAGATCTATTACTTCTTTGTTTAGATTTACTCAAAGGTATTTAATGCAATTTGCAGCTATTATAAAGAGTGATGTTTCCCTTATTTCTTTTACACCCTTTTATCTTTAATGTATAGAAGGGCTACTAATTTCTTTGAGATACTCTTATATCCTGCAACATTGCTGAAGGTGTTAGTCAGCTGTAGAATTCCCTGGTAGAATTTTGTTGGACACTTCTGTATACAATCATATCATCTGCAATTAGAGATAGTTTCACTTTTTCTTCTCTAATTTTATCCCCTTAATCTCCTTTCATTCTCTTATGTTTTTAGCTGAAACTTCGAGAACTAGATTGAATAAATAAGGGGAAAAGGGTCATCCTTGACTAGTTCTTGCTTTTAGTGGGATTGCTTTGTGTTTTACTCCATTAAGTTTCAAGTTGGCTGTCAATACTTTGTAATTTGCCTGTATTATATTGAGATATTTTCCCTGTATTCCTGATCCCACCAGAGCTTTTTATCTAAAGGAGCGCTGAATTTTTTCAAAGGCTTTTTCAGCATATAAGGATATGATCCTGTGGTTTTTTTCCTTTAGTTTGTTTATGTGATGGATGACATTTACGGTTTTTCATTTGTTGAAACATTCCTGCATTTCTCGAATAAAGCCTAATTGGTCATGTTGGATGATATTTTTTATATATTGCTGTACACAGTTTACCAAAATTTTGTGAGAATTTTAGCATCAATATTCATGAGGGAAATTTGTCAATAATTCTCTTTCTTTGTTCTATCTTTGAGTTGCTTGTGTATTAGGGTAATTGTGGGCTAATAAAACGAATTTGGTGAAATTCCTTCAGTTTGTACTGTGTGAAATAGTTTGTGGAGTAATGGTAGTAATTCTTCTTTGAATATCTGGTAGAATTTTTCATTGAAACCATTTGGACCTCGGCTTTTTAATTTGGGAGGTTTTTAATGGCAGCTTCAATTTCCTTAAGGGTCATTGGTCTGTTTAGGTAATTAATCTGTTCATTATTTAAATTTGAAAAATGGTACGTGTCAAAGAGCTGTCCATGTCTTCCAGGTTTTCCATTTTAGTGGAATATAAATTTTCAAAGTATGATCTGGTAATTCTTTGGATTTCCTTGGGGTCCATTGTTATGTCTCCCTTTTTGTTTTGGATTTTGTTTATTTAATAACTTTTTGTCTGCTTTTTGTTTAGTTTGGATAAAGGCTAATCTATCTTTTGACTTTCTCAAAGGACCAACTCTTTGATTCATTGGTTCTTTGTACTGTTCTTATTGTTTCAATTGTATTGATTTCAGCTTGAAGTTTGATTACGTCCTGCCATGTAGTCCTTCTAGGTGAGTGTGCTTCCAATCGCTGTAAGGCTTTCAGTTTTGCTGTTAGTTCTCTAGTGTGGGATTTCTCTAGATTTTTCATATAGGTATCTAGTGTTATGAATTTTCCTTTTAAGACTGATTTCATTGTGTCCCACAAGTTTGAGTATGTTGTAGATTAATTTTCATTAAATTCTAGGAAGACTTTGATTTGTTTCTTAATTTCTTCCTTGACCCAGTGGTGGTTTATGTGAGTGATGTATAGTTTCCCTGATGTGGTATGATTTCTGTGATATTTGATATTGATAAACTCTAACTTTAGGCCCTGGTGGTCCGATATGGTACAACAGATGATTTCCAATTTTTTGCATCTATTTATATTTGCTTTATGACCAATTCAATATTCAGTTTTAAAGACAGTTCCATGAGGAGCTAAGAAATATATATATTCTTTGCATTTATGTCAAATCTTCCGTAAAAATATATTAAATCCATTTGCATCATAACCTCTGTTAGAAACTTTATTGCTCTGTTGAGTCTCTGTCTGTTTGACCTATCCATGGTTGGAAGTGGGGTATTGAAGTCTCCCACTATTTGGGTGTGAGAGTTGGTGTGGGATTTGAGCCTTACCAGAGTTTCTTTTACATAGGTAGGTGCCCTTTTTTAGGGACATAAATATTCAGGATTGAAAGCTCCTCTTGAATAATTTTTCCTGTGATGAATAAGTAATGACAAACTTGTTTCCTTTTAATATCTTTTAGCTTAAAGTCTATTTTGTTGGATATCAGGATGCCCACCCCAGTTTGTTTCTTACGACCATTTGACTGTAAAATCTTTTTCCAACCCTTTACTCTAAGCCTGTTTCTGTCTTTGTGGTTGAGGTGTGTTTTTTGTAGGCAACAGAAGGATGTTTTCTGTTGTTGTATCCATTTTTATAGGTGAGTTGAGTCCATTGATATTAAGTAACATTAGTGACCAGTGATTGCTATTTCCTGCTATTTTTGGTGGTAATTTGTTTGTATTTCCTTTCTCTGGAGTTTTCTTCTGTGGGATTATTGATTATTTGTGGCTTCATGGGTGTAGCTGGGGTCTTTAGGTTGAAGTTTTCCCTCTAATGCTTTCTATAGTGCTGAATTGATAGATAGGTATTGTTTCAGTCTGACTTTGTCATGAAATATCTTGTTTATGTCATCTATGGTAAGTGATAATTTTGCAATGTACAGTATTCTAGTTTGGCAGACATGCTCTTTTATTGTCTATAACTTCTCACAAAGCCCTTCTAGCTTTCATCATTTCCACTGAATATTCAGGTATTATTCTGATGGGTCTGCCTTTATAGGTAAGTTGGACCTTTTCTTTTGCAGCTCTTAATTTTTTTTTCTGTATGTTTTGTGGCTTGATTATTATGTGGCATGCTGTTTGGGGGTAATATCTATTTGGTGCTGTATGCTTCTTGTATCTTTACAGACATTTTCTACTTCAAGTTAGGAAAATTTTCTTCTATAATTTTATTGAATAAATTATCTGTGCCTTTGAGCTGGTATTCTTCTCTTTCTTCTATTCCTATTATTCTCAAGTTAGGGCTTTTCATGGTGTCCCAGATATCCGGAACATTTTGTGTATGACTTTTTTGGTTTTAGTATTTTCTTTGACTGATATGTCTTTTTCAGCTACTGTGTCTTCCATTCCAGAGATTCTGTCTTCCATCTCTTGCATACTGTTGGTTATGCTTGTATCTGTATTTCCAGCTTTTTTCTTCAGTTTTTCTATTTCTCTCTTAGCCTCATGTTGTGCCTTTTTTATTGCTTCTATTTCAGTTTTTAGTTCCTGGCATATTTCTTTCATTTTTTTGGTTTACATTTTCTTGTTTGTCTGTTAAAGATTTGTTCGTCTCTTCCAATTTTTTTGTTTCTATTTTCTCCCATTTCTTTAATGGAATTTTTTTTATATCTCCTTTGAAAACTTCAGTAATCTTTATAAAGTTGTTTTTGGTGTTGTTTCCTTCTGTTTCCTCTTCATTGCATTGTTCATGTCTTGTAGTTGTAGAACCACCAGTTTCTTCAGATTTTGCCTTGTTGTTCTTTATATTGTTATATATATTTTTGCACTTGCATTTGCCCTTGGCTTCAGTGGTTCAGGATTATCCTGCTCCTAGTCAGGTGTGGCAACAGGACTTGTGTTTCTCCTGTCTCCTCTGAGCAAGGGATCTGCTCATTCTCTGACTCTGCTGTGGACAGGTGTCTGAATTTCAAATCCTCAGTTCTTATCTGATGATGCAGTTTGCCCTGGAGGCAGGGCCCAACTATGCAATATTCACTATTTTAGGTGTGGCTGGAGGAGCCAATCACTGCCAAACAATAGCTCCTACCCTAAACCTAACCCTAACCCTAGCTCCTGTCTGCTAGGAAGAGCTGAGATCTGAATCTAGGGATTGGCCCTGTTTCCAGAGAGCTTGTCTATTTTTCTTAAGAAACTGCAACAAACTCATTGCTTAACTGAGATTGACATTGATTTAATTGATAGCTGGCATTTCTTTATTTACCTATATGAGCTGAAGATATTTTTTTTGTTTCTTCCCAGAAAATTAATACAACACCTAATCATTTATAGTTAGTGTAGATATATTGCTCAGGAAAGCTTCTCTCAAAACAATTTCACAGGTGCAATGAGGGGTCTGTATCTTATATAATTCTAAGTCATCATATTAAGTGGTCCCTCAAGATTTAGCTTTACATTTTCAGTTTAGATTTATGTCAGTCTTATTTTGTTTACACAGGCAATTATATACTATTTAATGGTTATTATTGTAATTTATAAGAACTGCAATAAAAATGTATAATTTTTATGTGCATACCTGGGTATTAACAATAAAATAAGAATATGACTTTTCTACTCTCTTGTTATTACTGTCTATTACCACTTTTTGAATCTTTTCTCCTAAGTGTAGGCATGCTATCTAAGTTAATACACACACACACACACACACACACACACACACACACACAATCTATGTGGAATGTACTAAGGCAACAATAAAAATGCTCAGAAAATATGCTACTGCATATTCAGTCAGAAATTAGGAATATCTATCTGGTTCTCAATGCTTTACCTAATACTTTATTAGAGTGATAGCCCCAAACAAACCCACAAGAAAAATTTCTGAAAACAGATTATGTTCAACCCTATCTTCTCCTTTTGTCATGGAAAAAATCAAGAAGTCATTTCTCAAAATCAAAAAGAACTGGAGCTAACTCGTAAGACTCCATTTTTTTCCTTAGTTATTTATGTAAAGCATAGCTATTTAATATGGTTCTCAAAAGAAACTCATGAATCTTACTTACCTGACTCTTCTTTGGTCACATTTTTTTACCATCTGAAGCTCTTGTTTATCAATGGTAGGAACATTATGTTCTACCTTTACCTATATTCATTTTGCCACTAAACCTTCCTATATATAAGCTCTTACTAAAATTGATATTTGTTCATGATTATGATTGTTTAGTCAATTAGTGCTTAAAGATTCTCTTCAAATAACTATAATTTCATTAGCACTAATAGTTGTTTCTATTACTAAACATGCTATTGTTGTTTCGCAGGTTGTAAGTTTAAATAAAGAGTAGAAGATTTCTGGAAAGGAATGTGTAACATTACCGCATACTGTAGGGTCATCATTATATGACTAATGTTTGGTTCATAAACACGAGTTCATAGGGAAGACTGTCATTCCCTTCTCCCCTAGAAGCTTACATAACCCATTTCATTATTATTCAAGATAGTCTTTATGAAGAGGACATTCAGGTTAGTTTCAGTACAGGAATCTCTAAGTCCTACTTCTGAATTACAGTTTTTCCAGAAATAGGGAATTACCTCTGCCTTCTGAGAGGTAGGGAAGTGTATGTGCAATAAGTTACACATTTTAGAAATCTCATATATTCCCTTACCAAAAATTCAACAGAGGGCTTCTCAGGTCTGTTTGCATTTTAATTAAGTGGTCTTTGAATTTAAATTGAGCATTGTCAACTCAGAAACGTTCAAGGAAAACATATATAAACTGAATTTGTGCATTATACTTTTTTGTTTTAGTAAATAATTAATAATAATATTTTTCATATTTGTCTCATCCCACACATATTGTTATTCTACCTACCACATACCTTTTCTTGTATTTGCCTAACTCTACGTTTCCTAAACAAGTTTCTTGTATCATTTCATTCTCTCTTAGACAACTCTCCTGCTTTTTGTGAATTTACTTTCCCTAACTTTACCAATATGTAGAAATATTTTCATTGTATATTTACATTTTTCTTATAATATAATACTAAAATTATAGTTATGAGCTTTATATTATTTTTTTCCTGTGTCAGCACTCAAATGTGTTTAATATACTGTACTTGTAAATATGTATACATATACATATAATTTTTATATTTGTCCTCTTCTTTAAATTAATTTAATTGATATCTTCTTTTAATTGATTCTTTTTATGCTCCCAATAACTCACATTTTGCATTTATATCTTATAAAGTGCTTTACTTCTCTTTTTTATTTTAATGCTTCTCTTTCACAGAAACAGCAATAAAAATATTTTTCCAAATGAAAATAATTACCACTTGTTTAACTATTACCAAATTATCAGCTCTGAAATATAAACACAAGTAATTGTATATGGGCTGAGGAGGGTTTGTTCATATATTAAGATTAGTATTTATATGGAATCACATAGAATATTCTTTATATTTTTAATACATTTTCTAATTTTTTCTTCAGTATATCAAAAAATGAAATATATTTTATTTATGTATATAATAAAGCTACAAAGTAATCATGAGATACAATTCAAGAGAGAAACATTAAATACATTAAAAGTCAAAAGAGTCAAATCAAATGCCTTGAATTTTATTATTTTAAGTTATTTATAATTTTATTTTTCTATTTATAGGTTTATAGGCTTGAGATCATAGACCGAGGCACTAATAAATATCTAGTGGTTATACTTCTACAGAAAAGCCACACTTCATTCATCAGTAGACTTCACTTGCCATTATGCCAGTAAGTATATGGCGATTTCTGAAGTAACCTGCAATGACATTATCACAGATAATATGTATAAAAGGTCCAAAGTGGGCATCACATTCATAGAGCTTTATTTGCAGTTCCTTGACTTTTACTGTGATTACTTTTTTAAGCCTAGGGCACACAAATCTAGCTTTCAATTTGTAATTTTGCAAGGAGACTAGGTTCTATGTTATTTATTAAATCATTAGTCATATACAAATAACAAAAAGCTAATTTTATGCAAATATCTCAATTTTTAGAGGTATGAGTAAATCTAACTAATTTAAATCACATTACTTACTATAATCTTAATTTTGGAGCTTTACACAAAATTATTTAAATAAATTTAAAATTTAAAACTTTGAAAATATTACCTTTTCTATTTAAGTTCACCAATTCTACAATTTTATTGTTGATTATATTGTTTGACCTAGAGTCTCATAGAATCATAGTAATTTTCTTCACCATGTTTATTGCATTATCATTGAAAACACAAGCAATAAACACAAACACACATATGTTTATGTATGTAAAGGTTTATAGGTTATATAAGATAATTAAAGATGAAAGAAAAATACAATGATACAGATATTAACGATTAACATTTGTAGAATGAGTATGCTCTCTTAATTTATCTAAATAAACAAAAATTCCTCTTCTTAAGTAAATAGCCAAAAAACACAATGGTGAGATGATTTTATAAGAGATTGTGGATATGTATCATTTCAGGTCTGCTATATTAGTAATAGAAAGATATCAGTAATAGCTTGTGTATCTCTCAAAGGACAAATGGATAGGGAAAATGTTACAGAATGGAATATTACTCAGTAGTGTAAAGTAAAATCAAAAAATTTGCACAAAAAAAATAGAACTAGCAAAATTTATCTTGCTTGAGGTAACCCAGACTCCAAAAGATATATATGGGATATATTTACTTATATGAGGATATTAGCTGTTAAGTATTTGTTAAGAATTCTACAATCCTCTGACTCTGCTCTGAATTTTGAAGGCCTCAGTCCTTCTCTGATGAAGCATTTCACCCTGGAGGTGGGCCAAGCCATATGAGGTCCCTTCAAAA
The DNA here is from genome assembly GCA_004025045.1 of Sigmodon hispidus. Classification (NCBI taxonomy): domain Eukaryota; kingdom Metazoa; phylum Chordata; class Mammalia; order Rodentia; family Cricetidae; genus Sigmodon; species Sigmodon hispidus. The sequence goes on from PVIH01016727.1 coordinate 24,816, forward strand.
GGAGTACTACTCAGCAGTAATAAAAAGAAATAATATCCTAAAATTTGCTTGCAAATGGACAGATATGGAGAAAATCTTACTGAGTGAGGTATCACAAATCCAGAAAGATAAGCACAGGATGTACTCGTTCATTAATGGGCTTTAAACAAAAATGCAAAAACCAAAGCATGTCCAAGCTGCAAACCACACCAGTGAATGTCTTGGGATCTAAAACACCTTGGCCTGGCACCTTGAAGCCCATCCCCTCCAGAGGAACACCTGACTGAGCCTTTATGTTGGGATGAGGACAGTGGATCTGCCAGGAGTGGATGCTGAACTAAGTCATAGTGGGACCTAGGGACCTCCTGCCCTTGAGAAAAGAGAGTAACTGGGAAGGACTGGAGGGGGAAGGGAGTTTGTACAAGTGGATACATGGATATAAATATGACTTAATTCAAAATGATAAATAAATAAGCTGCAATGACATTACCACAAATAATATGTATAAAATTATGACGAAGGTAGATGTCGGGAGCTGCAATCAAGCCACACCCTAAAATGGCGCCGGCTTCCACCCTCCGCCCTCCTGATGGCGAGCGCTCCTTAGGGAATAAGTCCTTATTTGGTGTGAGGTGATCACGTGAGTAAGCGTGAGCATGCATGGCCCAATGGGCTGCATCCTCGTGGCAGGGAGTGAGTGGATCACCAGAGACTTTTTAAGCTGAGAGCCAGGGGGAAGGGGAAGGAAAAGAAGAGAGAAGAAAGAAGAGTGTACATGTGAATAAAGGACCTGGTCATTTGCTGCAGAACAATCTGGTGTTGCGTCTTCCTTGCAGGCGAGGTGGGCACGGCACCTGGCTCTGAAATCTGGTAACGTCCTGTGAAGGATTCAGAACTGCGGTAATCAGGAGGGTTAACCAGTAAGTCTTACAGGAAAATAGTGGGACCTGTGTTAAGCAGGAAAACTCTGCTTGTAGAAAAAAGCAGAGAACGGGTCGCCTGCTGACGAGTGGATCTAACCCATTCATATTTTGGGGTTGTTTGAAAAATAGAAAACAGGATATAAATGGTTTTAAATAGGCAAGGATGGGGCTGAAGAGGTGGCTCAGTGGTTAAGAGCACCGTCTCTCTTCCAGAGGACCCGGGTTCAATTCCCAGCACCCACATGGCAGCTCACAACTGTCTGTAGTTTCAGTTTCAGGCAAACACCAAGGCAAATAAATAAATAAAAGTGTTAAAAAATAGGCAAGGATATGGGTGTAAATTCCTCTTACCAATTGCCACAGCTTTGAAAGAGCTGTTGAAGAGTGATGGTGTGAGCGTTAAATCAAAAAATTTAAAAACCTTTTTAGATGGAGTAGATCACTGCGCTCCTTGGTTTTTGGTTAGTGGTTCACTTACAAGCGCAGCATGGGAAAAGTTAGGAAAGGATTTGATTAGGGCACACGAGGCTAGAGAGCTGGCAATAGGTATTATACCCATCTGGTCCCTGGTGCATGAATGCCTAGATCATGCTATGGGTAACGATCTGATAGAGGAAGGGGCAAGGGAATTAGAGAAGCTTAAAAAAGAATGATCCAAAAGAGAGTCCCTAACAGCCAAGGGGGCCGTTGGAAGATTGTATCCACCACTGCCTTCCCTAGAAGAACTCTGCTTAGAGTCCCCTGATGAGTCTGTTTCCCAGTGCTCAGAGGAAAGATCAAGTTCAGACTCTGAGCCTGAACAGAAAGGGAGAATAAAAGGGAGAGGCTGTATAAAAGAAACTAAAAAGGGGAAGTCAATGATTTGTTTTCCCTACTGTGCCTATTCCCCCCCCCATATTGCCCACCTGGTGAGGGCATCTGTTCTAAGCCACCAGACAACACAAAAGTGTGGAAGTGACTCCAGCATGAGCTGCACCCTAGCGTACTGCTGGCTTTTCCAGTTTTTCAAGATAACCAGGGGCAAAGGTATCACGAGCTTTTAGATTTTAAGACAGTGAAATCCCTGGCAGAGTCTGTCTGCACTTATGGCACTACTGCGTCTTTTACAATAGCACAGGTTGAGGCATTGAGTAGATCTGCCATGACGCCTAGTGACTGGAGTAGCTTAGCAAAAGCATGTCTTAATCCTGGGCAGTATTTAGACTGGAAATCATTCCTGACTGAATTTTCAGGGGAGGAAGCAGCAGCCAACCATGCAGCAGGGAACTCTGCCTGGGACCAGGACATGTTACTAGGGACCGGTCTCTTTGCTAATGCCCAGATAGGTTACCCAATCCGGGTTTATGAACAAATTAATGAGATAGCCATAAGGGAATGGAAAGCATTGCCTAATAGAGGGGAATTGAGTGGTAATTTAACCAAAATCACTCAAGCGACCACCGAGCCCTTCTCAGACTTTGTGGCTAGAATGATGGAAGCAGCAGGAAGAATGTTTGGGGATGCTGAAACCGCCATGCCTCTGATTAAACAGTTGATTTATGAGCAATGTACCAAAGACTGCAGGGCAGCCATCACACCATAGAGGCACAGACCTTTAGAGGTATGGATAAAGTATTGTAGGGAGCTTGGGGGACCTCTTTCTAATGCAGGGCTGGCTGCCACTGTAATGCAGCTTAACCGTAACAAGAAGGAAAAGGACAAGGGAACTGGGGCATGCTTTGCCTGTGGAAGACAAGGCCATTTGAAGAGGGATTGTCCTAATCATAGTGCCCCCACCTCCACCAGGGCATGGGGCAACCGCAGAGCCAGGCCTTTGCCCTCACTGTAAAAAAGGCAAGCATTGGGACAATGAATGTAGATCAGTGAAAGACATTAATGGTCAGCTCCTAACACAGTCAAGTAATACACAGTCAAAAAATGGGAGGTGGGGCCCCCAACCTCAGGGCCTGTAAATATATGGGGCAATAGAGAATCAGAATACCAGCCCGACCATGGAGCAGTGGCCAACACTCTGCCACCCCAACGACCACAGTGAGCCACTCCCGGGTTGGCTGAATTGGATTTCTGTGCTACCACCAGACTCGTATTAACACCTCGGATGGGTGTACAGTTAGTGGACTCAGATTTCAAAGGGCCATTAGACCCTAGAATGGTGGGATTGCTCATAGGATGATCTTCCACAGCTCTTAAGGGTCTTTAGGTGCATCCTGGAGTTATTGACCCTGATTATACAGGCATAGTAAAGATTATGGTTGAGTCCCCAAAAGGTATTTTCTCCATTTCCCCTGGAGACAGGATTGCACAATTATTGATTCTGCCTAATCTCCATGCTCAATTTGCAGCAACCAACAGAAACACGGGGAAAAAAGGATTTAGATCCACTGGTAACAATTTAACATGCCTGTCACTAGAAATGGATGATCAACCTGTGATCACCTTGACAGTGGACAATAAAAGAATCCTGGGACTGCTAGATACAGGTGCAGACAAAGCATAATAGCTAAAAATGACTGACTATCAGGATGGCCTATTCAAGCCTCTTTCCAGATGCTGCAAGGCCTAGGATATGCTAGGGCACCGGATGTTACTGCACAATTATAGAATTGGACCAATGATGAAGGCCAAAAGGGCACTATTCAATCATATGTGCTAGAATTGCCTGTTACCCTATGCGGAAGAGATTTGCTAAAAGACATGGGGTTTCAGTTGAGTAATGAGTATTCCAAAACCTCCCAAAAAATAATGGCAGATATGGGCTTTCACCCTCAGTATGGACTGTGTTAACACTTAAAAGGCAGAGCAAGCCCTGTATCAACTCAGCAGAGACCACCCAGACAAGGCCTGGGTTTTTCCTAGGGGCCACTGAGGATGGTCTTCCCATTACCTGGAAGACTGAGAAACCTGTATGGGTCCCTCAGTGGCCCCTATCCCTAGAAAAGTTAAAAGCTGCTCAAGAACTAGTCCAGGAACAATTGGCACAAGGACATATTGTACCATACACATCACTATGGAATACTCCTATATTTGTGATTAGGAAGAAATCAGGAAAATGGAAATTGCTGCATGACTTGAGAGCAATAAATAATCAGATGCAGCTAATGGGTCCTGTGCAGCGGGGGCTTCCCTTGCTGACCGCCTTGCCTTCGCAATGGCATGTTATAACAATAGACATTAAGGATTGCTTTTTCTCCATTCCTTTGAAATCAAAAGATACGGAGAGATTTGCCTTTACCATTCCCTCATGTAATCATGAGGAGCTGGACCAACAGTTTGAGTGGGTAGTGCTGCCCCAGGGCATGGCTAACAGCCTAACCATGTGCCAATTGTTTGTAGGCCGTGCTTTGGAACCTATACAAGTGACTTTCCCAAAAATATGCTGTGTCTATTATATGGACGATATACTGTTAGCAGGAAAAAATGAGTTACAGTGAAAAGAGGCTTACAGAGCATTACAATAGACATTAAGGTATTGGAGGCTATGTATTGCCCCAGAAAAGGTGCAGATGTCTCAGGTTGTTGAGTATTTGGGGGCTAAAGTGACCCTTCAATCAGTTTATCCACAAACGTTAGAAATCAGAAAAGACAATTTAAAGACATTGAATGATTATCAAAGGTTTTTGGGAGATATAAATTGGAATAGGAGCTATCTAAAGCTAGCAAATTATGAATTAAAACCCTTATATGATGTGCTTAAAGGCGATAGTGCCCTAGATTCACCTAGATATATGACCAAAGAAGCGCACCAGGCACTACAATTAATAGAAGATAGACTACAACAGGCTTACCTACAGCATATACAGGAAGATCAGGAGCTGCTCATGCATTTTACCTAGCATGAGACAACCCACAGGAGTGTTGTGGCAGCAGGGACCCTTGTTATGGATTCATCCTAGAGTATCCCCTGGAAAGAGCATTGAGCATTTTCCTACAACTGTTGCTCAACTGGCCCAACTTGGCTTATAATAAACCTTACAGTTTTTTGGCAGAAGTCCTGAAACCATTGTAACACCTTACACCACAGCACAAGTTTTAGTGTTGTGTGCTACCATTGATGATTGGGCCATTCTTAGATGCTCCTTTCCTGGAAAGCTCGATAATCATTACCCAAAGCACCCCTTAATGACATTCTTTAAAGAACATTCCATTGTTTTTCCAAAGATAACAGCTACCACACCTCTTCCTGATGCCATTAACATATTTACAGATGGATCCAAGAACAGAGTGGGAGCATATCTGGTCCTTGGCCAGCCGGTAGTCCAACGCCAATTTGTTCTGGGAACCCCTCAAGTAACAGAATTACAGATAGTGCTAGAAGTCTTTACAACCTTTTCCTGTGAGTTTAATTTGATTTCTGATTCAATTTATGTTATAAATGCCTTGAAGATTCTTGAAGTGGCAGGCCCCATAAAACCATCCAGTACTGTAGCCTGTCTGTTTTCCCAATTGCAAAAACTTATTAGACACCGCTCTCAAAGATTTTTTTCCATAACATATAAGGGTTCATACAAAGTTGCCCGGTCCCTTAAGTGAGGGAAATGCCTTAGTGGATGCAGCCACTCGACAAAAGTAGGTGTTTCCTGTAGCTGTCAGTACTCAGGCCTGAGATTTTCACAAACTCTACCATGTTAATGCCAAGACTTTTTGGTCTAAGTTTCACCTGTTCAGACAAGATGCTAGACAAATTGTGGTTGATTGCCCTCAGTGTGTGCAATTCCACCACCCAAGATCCTTGGGAGTTAACCCAAGGAGGCTACTCCCCCTTAAGGTCTGGCAAATGGATGTTACTCATTTGCCTGAATTTGGTGCTCTAAAATATGTTCATGTATCAGTAGATACATGTTTAGGGATTCTTCATGCTATGGCCATGAGTGGAGCAAAGGGCCGCAATATTATAGCCCATTGCCTTGAATCATGGGCAGCCTGGGGTAAACCTACACAAATAAAAACTGATAATGGACCAGGCTACACTGGACAACAGTTCACTACCTTTTGTGTGCAGATGGGCATACACCTTAATCATGGCTTACCCTAAAACCCCCAAGGGCAAGGCATTGTAGAAAGGGCTCATTGCACCCTCAAAGAATGTCTAATTAAACAAAAGGGGGGAATAGGCCTTGGCTGTACCCCAAAAAAGAGACTTTCTTTAGCTCTCTTCACTCTTAATTTTTTGACTTTAAATTCATGTGGCCAGTGTGTGGCTGATAGACATGCTGCCCCGGGCAGTGGCATTAGTGGTCTAGTTAAATGGAAGGATGTGTTGACAGGTCACTGGAAAGGACCTGATCCCGTGCTGGCATGGGCACGAGGGTCTGTTTGTGTTTATCCCCAGGAAGCTCAAGACCCAGTGTGGGTTCCAGAATGATTAACCAGAAGAGTCAAAGAAGATGATCCTGTTGCTGATCCTCCTGATGATGCTGTCATCACAGAGCCTTGCCCAAGTGAGGCAGAAGGTCAAGCAAAACCAGATCTGATGGGGAATCCTATCGACATTCCCACTTCCAATGCCAGTGACACATTCAGCACTAGTGTTTCCTAGGATTTTTACCACTGGTAAAGATGTAGATCTTTCTTATTTGCCTTATGATGGAGAGGTGGCTCCTGTATCAAGACAGACCAACTTTTCCCTTAAAGGGGTGCTTTGTTTTAGCATTGATAAAAATGATTCTGATTGTATAAATTTGGTAAGGCATACTGCATGTTGGTGGGGGTTAAAAATTTCATGGGGTGACCAGATTTATAGTGAAGTGTCTACGGATACTTACAATTATACATTTTTATCCAGTCCTGCGTATGATCGTGTCCCTTGGTTGAATGCCACCTGGCCAGAAGAACATAATGCCAGTTTCCCGGCCACGCAACAGCCTAAGTGGGCTCCCTATTCTGTAGGGATGCTAGAACCTAATGTCCAATGGCCATGGACGGGGTGTCAGTCACACATGGTGACATGGGTTGATAAACATCAGTTGTTTACCTTTTCTCCCAATGCCACTGGACCTGGCAGGTATTTTCAAGGGGTGTTTCAGCAGACACCGACAGTAAATCCCTTTGATAATTGGATGCTGTGTGGTATTAATGGAAGTTGCTCAAATGTGGAACCTCTTGGGTTGCTGTTAGGAGGAGTAATTGGTAGGCATAATGTTACATGTCAGTATAATTGGACCATCCAGAAGAATAATACTGATCCAAATGCAGCTTCTGTGATGGTTAATGCCACCACCATGTACACTAAAATGCACAGCAGCATTATGTCCACCCTTCACTTTCAACCCACTCCTGTTTGTGTGTACCCACCATTTGTGTTTATTGTGTGTAAGAATAGCTCAGAAGATAAGAATTCCTGCTTTTATGCAGTGTTGGAATGCTCAGAATTATTCCTTTGTCTTAGTTGCCAGAATACCATGATGGATTCCTGTGCCAGTAATAACCCCTGGCTCCATGACATTATTTAGACAAAAGAGAGATTTTGGCATCACGGCAGCCATTGTTATAGCCATTGCCATGGCTGCTGGAGGAGCCACTACTGCAGCCATTGCCATGAGCCATACAATACAAACCACACAGACCTTAAATGATTTGTCTACCACAACCACCAAGGCTTTAGATGTCCAAGAGAATATTAATCCCCAATTAAAGGGAGGCCTGATGGTTGTTAATGAGAGAATTGATTTAGTTCAAGAACAGATAGATGTACTCTGGCAACTTGCTCAACTTGGGTGTGAATGGAAGATGTCTGGCTTATGTGTCACCAGTATTCAATATGAGAATTTTACTCATGCTGCAAATTTGTCTAAACAATTATCTAGTTTTTTTATTAGGGAACTGGACCAGAGAGTTCGAAGTGTTGATGACCCAATTGAGAATGGCCATCATATCCGTGAATTTGACCAGGGTGGATCCTGAACTAGCGGAAGGGCTGGCCTCTTGGATCTCTGCTGCTGTGGACCATCTGAAAGAGTGGGTGGGAATAGGCTCGATGGCTGGCTTTATGATGCTGATATTCCTTCTTTGCATGTGGTGTGCTTTTCGCATGAGGGTTCAGCAGTGCCGGAATGCCACTTTACTGGTGCAAGCCTTTACTGCCATTGAGGAAGGACAGTCTCCCACGTTTGGCTGGCTACCCTAAAACATTAGCCACCATATTTTTGCAGGTTGCAAGGCTATGCATTGCAGTCGGGTTACCTCTCAATATTTTGGGGAGCTCGAGGAGGGTATGTTCATTTGCATGTGGGTTGTTGCCCTGAATTTTCCACCTCTGCGAAAATAGGGTGTGGACGGTCTCATGTTCTTGAGGGGGATGCCCCAAGAGAAGCTTGGGATGATGTTCCAATAGCACAGCAGAGAATGGACCTCTACCCTCACCTGCTTTATTTAAATAACAAAAAAGGGGGAACTGTAGGGAGCTGCTATCCAGCTGCAGCCTAAAATGGCGCCCTCCGACCTCCCGACGACGGCGAGCGCTCCCTAGGGAACAACTCCATATTTGGCGTGAGGAGCATCCGCATGCATGGCCCAATGGGCATCATCCACATAACAGGGAGTGAGTGGATCACCCAAGAGCCAGGGGGAAGGGGAAGGAGAAGGAGAGAGAAGAAAGAAGAGTGCACACGCCAAATAAAGGACCTGGTCAGTTGCTGTAGAAGAATCTGGTGTTGCGTCTTCTTTGCCGGCGAGGTGGGCACAGCAGGTAGGTAGGATGATTTTGCCTAAGAAGGGTAAATATAAAGTTATGGATGGTTTTAGAGGAATCAAACAGAAGGATCATATGGGTAGGTGGATGGAAGAAGGATCTAATTTAAAGAATATGGGGAAAAAATGTTGAAGCTAAGAGACATTTGACATTTTAGGAGTATGATGGGAACTTAATACTTTATAATCATTCCAAAATATATGTATGAAAAGAAAACCTAAATGGAATTAATTACCAAGGAATGAGGAAGACAGAGACCCAACTTGAGATCTCTTGTCATCAAATAAAGCCTCTAATTCCAGGAATGGGTTCCATATAATGAACTGGATAAAGGGTCCTTTGAGGAAACTCCAAACAACATAGGTTACTTATTGACAAGGCTATATAATTCCTCTCTGAAAACTAATATTGCAATCTAATTTTTAAAACATCACACATACAATTAACAACCTCTGAGAAATCAAGCTTGTGCATACCATATGCTAAGCCTTATGGCTATTGTCCAGTGTCAATGTTATTCTAAAGTATTGTGAATGTTACTAAAGGGAAATAATGCTGACCTATAGTTACAAGCTCTTTGATTTATAATGATAACTTCTTGCAAGTTTGACTAGTGCAATAGTGGCACACAGGTTGTGGGAGTAATCATTTTTGTTATTGGAATTAAAAATGGAACCCTTTCTTATGGGTTTCTTAGGTTGCCACAACCTAAGACTAAATAGGTTAGTGTTATCCCAAATGCTACTGTTTTGCTAGACAATGTAAAAGGAAAATGACACATAGCAACCGCATGTTGTACTAGTAGAGAAGATTTGTTCAGCTTCCATCACAGAAGCAGTAAATGGGATCATATACAAACACACACAAATAGACAATGTTCAGTTTTTCAGGTATGTTGTCTAATCTTGGACCAGTATATGATTGCTTATCCAAGTGGTCTCATGATAGTCAAAAGCCCACAGGACAGTCTAACTCAATAAGTTATAGTGGTCTTTAGGACAGCACAACTATGACTGGAACCAATTGGCCTGTTTGTTCTCTTCATTATTGCAATATTTGTGGTTTTGGTACATTTTTTTTCAATCATGCATGGCACAGTTATATTCATTCCTAAAATCTGCCAAATTTTTCTTCAAACATTTTTTCTCTAAATTCCTTTGGGAGCTGATCCTTCTCAGGTTTCTTGTCTTTGATTACCAACTGTCATATTCACATCAAATCCCTAATGCACATAGGACTGAAAGAAGATAACCACTATTTTTGTAAAATGTTTTAAATAACATTGCTGTTCTTAAAATGTGTTCCTGGTAAGCCTTTCAGCTCTTGGTTGACTGACTAGTGCTCCAAATTCAGAAACCAGTAGCACATACCTGGCCCCACCTCAATACACATCCAAATTTAAGAAACTCAGTAGCACCCTGCTTACCACCATATGCCTAAATTCCCTCAGGCAGCAAAGTCCATCAAAGATACACAGCCCCAATACATTAAGCAGGAAGGACATCAGGCATAAAGAACAACACCTGGAAAGAACAGACAGGAATCACTACACTCAGGAATGACAGCAATACAGAAAAGTACATTAAAAGAAGCATGACCCTTGGAGACACAGGGTCCAACTGCGTGAAATTCAGAAAGATATAGGTAGAATGCAGTTTAAGAATGTAGTCAACAACATAAAGAGTATTGTAGACTATCTAGAACCTGCAGGTTCTACATATCAAGACCTGAACAATGTAGATAAATTAAAAATTAACAACTTAATGTAAACTTTTAAAAGATAATAGATGCCCCCAAAGTGGAAATAAAAAGTTTACTTAAGGAAATAAATAATGAGGCAAATAATTTTTTAAAAATATTCAATAAATCCCTTTAAGAAAGCCAAGAAAACTAAGTTAAAAAATTAAAATGGTAAAGAAAATAATACAAGATTTAAAATTTCAAATAGATGTAATGAAGAAAATACAGAGTGAAGAAAGACAAAAAGAAAAGAAAAATCTGAGTCATCCCTTAGAAACTACAGGGGAAGCATCACTTAAACAATATAAGAGATGGAAAAGAGAATCTCAACCATTGAAGATGCAATAAAGCCCACAAATTTATTGGTTAAAAAATTCTAAATCCAGCAAATTTTTAAAACATAACATCCATAAAATCTTGGACTCCATGAAAAAAACAAAACTAATAATAATAGGGATAGAAGAAGAGCTTCAGCTGAAGAGTCTAGAAAATATATTCAATAAAATCAGATTAAAACTGTTTAATAAAGTTAAAAAGGAATATGAAGGTTCAAGAAGCATAGAAAATACCAAATAGAATGGAAAAAAAGTTCTCTCATCCCTTAATAATTAAGACAGTAAACATACAGAAAAGAAAGAGTATTAAGAGCAGCAAAAGAAAAAGGACAAGTAAAAAATAAAGGCAAATCTATCAGAATTATACCTGACTTTTCTGTAGTGGGATTATGTTACCCTGCATGTAATTGTCCTGTCCACTGCTTTACTAAAACCAGTGATTGGCTACAGGCAAAAAGTGTGGTTGGGGCTGCCAGACTAAGAAAATTCTGGAAACAGAAAGAGCAGAGCAAGATGCCTGCAAAAGCAGAGAAAACAAGTGGAAATGCTGCTCTGAGAAAAGGTATCAAGCAACTTGGTTAAACAAATTAAGAATGATGGGTTAAGTTAAGAGTAAAGACTTAGCAAGTTATATGCCCTGACCTTAGGTCAATCTACATTAAATTAAGTTAAGCATCTGTGTATTTCTGTATTTCTTTTTTTTTTTTGCATTGTATATAAAATTTTATACACATCAACATCAATAATTATGAAGTAATAACCATTTACCACTCACATATAAGAAAACACATACAATGTCTGTTTTTTGGGTCTGGTTGGTTACCTCATTAAGGACAATTAATTTTGGTTCTAATAACAAACATATACATATTATTTTCTTTACAGCTGAATAATACTCAAGAGCATAAACTTACCACATTTACATTAACTACATCAGTTAATTGACATTCATGATGTTTTTCATTATGGCTACTATAACACTGATGAACAAGCATATGTGTGTTGATGGGTCTATAGTAGGTCTATTTATGATTTTTTTACATTTTTTATTACGAATAAAGAAGTCACACTTTTTATCCCTTTATATCCTTATTCAAGGTCCCTTGCCCCTCCCACCACATCAGGTTATTCTCTTTTCTCCACAACCCCCTGGGCCAGGCAGCAGGTGGTCCCAAGGTCTCACTGTGACAATATTGTTTAGTTCAGCCTCTATTTCTGGTAGATCCAGTTTTCTACACTGAACATCAAGATTGAGTCAGGTGTTCCTCTAGCGGGAGTGGGATCCAAGGAGGCAGTAGAAGGTGTTTCCCATCCCAAGCTGTTCAGTGGTTGTGGTTTGAAGGTTGGTTATGCTTTGATTTTTTATTGTTTGTTGTTTGTCTGTTTGTTTAGAGTCCACTAATGAGTGAGTACATCTCCTGTTTATCTTCCTGGGATCTTGATACCTCGCTCAAGAGGATATTCTCTAAATTCATCCATTTGCTTGCAAATTTTAGGATATAATTTTTTCTTACTGCTGAGTAGTACTCCATTGTGTAAATGTACTACAATTTGTTAGACCATTGTTCAGTTGAGGGGCATCTAGGTTGTTTTCAGGTTCTTTTTATTATGAGTAATGCTGCTCTGAACATATTTGAGTGAATGCCTTTGGAGGGTGACTGTGGATCTTTAGGGTATACACCCAGAAGTGGTATTGCAGGGTCCTTGGGGAGATTGATTCTCAATTTTCTGAGAAACTGCCATACTGCATTCCAGAGTAGTTGAACAAGCTTACACTCCCACCAGCAATGGAGGAGTGTTCCCCTTGCTCCACATCCTCTCAAGCTTAGGCTGTCATCTTTGTCTTTTATCTTAGCCAATCTAACAGTTGTCAGGTGGTATCTCAAAGATGTTTTGATTTGCATTTCTCTGATGGCTAAAGATGATGAGCACTTTTTCAGGTGCCTTTGAGCCATTCATAATTTTTCTGGTGAGAATTCCCTTTTTAGTTCTGAACCCAGGTTTTTGATTGGGTTATTCAAGGTTTTGGGATCTATATTCTTGAGCTCTTTATATATATATTAGAGAACAGTCCTCTATCACTTGTAGGGTTGGTGAAAATCTTTTCCCATTCTGTAGGCTGTAGTTTTGTCCTATTGATAGTGTCCTTGGCTTTACAGAAGCTTCTCAGCTTCAGAATATCCAAATTATTGATTGTTGATTTTAGTGTCTGTGCCACTGGTGTTTTACATAGGAAGTGGTCGCCTGTGCTAATTCATAAAAGTGAATTTCCCACTTTCTTTATATCAAGTTTAAAGTGGCTGGGTTTATGTTGAGGTCTTTGATCTACTTGAATTTGAGTTTTGGGCAGAGTGACAAGCTTGGAGTTATTTGCATTTTTCTACATACTACCAACCAGCTATGCCAACACCATTTGTTAAATATACTATCTTTTTTCCCACTGAATATTTTGAGCCTCTTTTTTGAAGATTACGTGTTCATAGGTTTTTGGGTTAATGTCTGGATCCTCAAATCTATTCCATTGACTCAGAAGTTTGTTTTTATGCCAGTACCAGGCTGTTTATATAACTGTGGCTTTCTAATATAACTTGAAGTCAGGGATGGTGATGGTGATGTCTCCTGAGGTTCTTTTGTGGAGCATAATTGTTTTGGCAATCCTGGCTTTCCTTTTATTCCAAATGAAATTGAATATTGTTCTTTAAAGTTCCAAAAATATTGTGTTGTGATTTTGATGCGCAGTGCATTAAATTGATAGATTGCTTTTGGTAGAATTGCAATTTTTACTATGTTTATCCTACGTATCCAGGAACATGGGCGAGCTTTCCATTTTCTGATATCCTCTTTAAATTCTTTCTTCAGTGATTTAAAATTTTTGTCAAATAGATCTGTTACTTCTTTGGTTATAGTTTCTCCCAGGTATTTAATACTATTTGCAGCCATTATGAATGGTAATGTTTCCCTTATTTCTTTTTCAGCCCTTCTATCTTTAGTGTATAGAAGGGCTACTGATTTCTTTGAGTTTATCTTATATCCTGCTACATAGCTGAAGTCGTTTATCAGCAGTAGCAGTTCCTTGCAAGAAGTTTGTGGGTCACATATATACAATCATACCTAATCTGCAAATAGAGTTAGTTTCACTTCTTCTTTTCCAATTTGCTTGTCCTTAATCTCCCTTTGTTCTCTTATTGCTTTAGCTAAAACTTCAAGAACTTTATTGAATAGATAAGGGAAGAGAGGACATCCTAGTTTTGTTCCTGATTTTAGTGGAATTGTTTGAGTTTTTCTACTTTAAGTTTGATGCTGGCTGTCAGCTTCTTGTAAATTGCCTTTTTTTATATTTAGGTATTCTCTCTGTATTCCTGATCTCTCCAGGGCTTTTTTTTCCTTTATTTATTTTGTATTTATGAAGAAAAACAGTACAATGAATTTAAAATGCTGATAAGTTAACAATAACTAGAAAGAAGATAAAAATCATAAGCATGACTTATTAAGAGTAATAATGCAAATAAGATTGATACACATGTATTTACTTTGTGTTCAGGTTTACCTCTGAATTTTTTTACCATCCCTGTATATCCTTATTCAAGGTCCCTTCCCCCTCCCACCACATCAGGTCATTTTTCTTCTCCACAACTCCCCATCCCCTCCCTGGGCAGGGAGCAGACAGTCCTATGGTCCCACTGACCCAATAATGCTTAGATCTGTCTCCACTCCTGGTAAATCCTGTTTTGTCCCCCCTCCCTCAAGAGTGAGTCAGGTGTTCCTATAGTTGGAGTGGGATCTGAAGGGTCAGTCCAGGGTGTTTCTGATACCAAGCTGTTCAGTGGTTGTAGATTGCAGCTTGGGCATGCTTGGCTTTTTTTCTTGTTTGTTTGTTTAGAGACCACTAATGTTTGAGTACATCCCCTGCTTATCTTTCTGAGTTTGTGATACCTCGCTCAGGAAGATATTCTTATATCATAAAGGTGTGTTGGATTTTGTCAAAGGCTTTTTCTGTATCTAAGGATATGATTATGTGTTTTTATTCCTTTAGTTTGTTTATATAATGGATAATGTTTATGGTTTTTCATATGTTAAACCAGCCCTGCATTTCTGGGATGAAGCCTGCTTGGTCATGGTGGATGATATTCTTTACATATTGTTGTATATAGTTTGCTGAAATTGTGTTGAGAATTTTTCTATCAATATTCATGAGAGAATTTGGTCTTTAATTCTTTTTCTTTGTTTTGTCTTTGTGTGGCTTGGGTATTAGCATAATTGTGTCCTCGTAAAAGGAATTTGACAACATTCTTTCCGTTTCTACTGTGTGAAATAGTTTGAGGAGTAATGGTAGTGACTCTTCTTTGAATGTCTGGTAGAAATCGTCACTGAAACCATCTGGACCAGGCTTTTATTTTGGGGGAGGCTTTTAGTGACAGCTTCAATTTCCTTAAGGGTTATATTCCTGTTTAGGTATTTAATCTGATCTTCATTTAATTTTTGTAAATTGTACATGTCCAGAAAGCTGTTCATTTCTTCTAGCATTTTCATTTTTGTTGAATACAGAATTTCAGAGTAGGTCTGATAATTTTCTGGATTTCCCGTGTGTCCATTTTTATGTCCCCTTTTTCATTTCTGATTTTGTTGATTTGGACACCCTCTTTCTGCTTTTTGTTTAGTTTCGATAAGGGCTAGATAAGCATCTGTGTACTTCTTTAGGACTGCAAGTATTCAGGTTTGATCTACAGGCAAGATATGCTATAAACTCATACTATAATTATCAGTGGAAATTCTGAAAGACAGAAGATCCTACAGACATTATGCTGACACTAAGATATCATGGATGCCAGTCTAGACTACTATGCTCAGCAAAACTTTTAATTACATTAAACAGAGATAATAAATATTTCACAACAAACCAGATTTAAACAATACATATCAGCAAATCCAGTGTAACAGAAAGTAGCAAAAGAAAATCTGTAACTCAAAAATTTTATCAACATATATGAAACACACACAAAATAGATAACTACACATCAGCAAAGTTCAAGGAAGAATCACACACGCACACACACACACACACACACACACTACCACCACCACCAAAACCAAAAGTACAACCTAATAATATCTGTTCATTAATTATTGCTTCATACCAATGGACTCAACTTGCCTAAAAACAGATACCAGCTAACAAAATATGCACAAAAACTGGTTACAGTCTATAACTGAAAAACAGGTATTACCTCAGTGTAAATGATTGCAAAATATATTACCAATTGAATATATCTAAGAAACAAACAGGTATAGCTATTTTAATATCTATCAAGATAGACTTTAAATGAAAATTAATCAAATAAAATGGAGAGCATTTCTTATTCATCACAGAACAAATGAATCAAGACCAAGTTTCATTTCTGAACATTTCAGAACCAAATTCTATAGTATCTACATTTGTAAGAAAACATTACTAAAATATAAAGTACATATCAAACTGGCACAGTTATAGTGAAAAACTTCAACACCCCACTCTCATCATCAAATATGTATACCAGACAGAAGCTTAATAGAATAACAATGGAAAATTAATAGCTGTGATGACTTACATCGACCTAACATACATCTATAAAATAATTCACCCAAACACAAGAGAATATGCCTTCCTCTTAGAACTTCATGAAACCTTCCC
Organism: Sigmodon hispidus; assembly: GCA_004025045.1. Taxonomy (NCBI): domain Eukaryota; kingdom Metazoa; phylum Chordata; class Mammalia; order Rodentia; family Cricetidae; genus Sigmodon; species Sigmodon hispidus. The sequence continues at coordinate 41,148 of PVIH01016727.1, forward strand.
CACAAAATTGAAATTAAAATAAAAAAGTTTACAGATAGCCATCGCATGCCAAAATTAAAATAAGTTCAGATAAACAACTGAAAGAGACCGATAAAAATCCAAGAATATAGAAACAAATTATCAATTTTTTTATTCACACCTCCCTTCAGAAGCACATGGAATCGGCCCAGAACTCTATCAAAATTTTAAATATGAGTTAATATCAACCCTCTTTAAATTGTCGTACATAATGGAAACAGAAAAATAAGTTCAAAGTCTATTTATAAGACTACACTTACCCTAAAACTTAAACTAGACAGAGACACAACTAAGGAAAAGAATTTCAGACAAATATCCCCCATGCACATGCACACTGATGCAAAAGTACTCATAAAATATTGGCAATCTAAATCCAAGAACATATCATACATTTATCCACTATGTTCAAGTAGGATTCAGCTCAGAAGTTCAGGAATGTTCAACATTAAACGAAAAAACTGTCAATGAAATCCAACATATTTACAAATCAAAAGACATAAACCTCATAGTCATCTCACTAGATGCTTACAAAGTCTTTGATAAAAACTAACATCCTTCATGATACATGTTTTGGAGAAATGAGAGTTTCAAAAATATATCTAAATATAATAAATACAATATAGTCTATATGTAGCATTCAATAGACAGCATCAAACTAAATGGAGAAAAACTCAGTTATGCCAGTAAAATCACAAACAAAACAAGGCTGTCCATTATCCCCATATCTATTCAATATAGTACTTGAATTTCTAGGAAGAGCAATAAGACATTATAAGGTTATCAGATACAAATTAGAAAGAAAAAAAATCCAACTTTTGCTATTTGCAGATGATATGATAGTATATGTATGTGACTCACAAAACTCTACATGTGTCAGAATGGCTAACAGAAAATGCACTAATGACAACGTATTTTCATAATACGTTGAGAAAAGGGAAGACTGTTGCACTGTTGAAGAGAATCTAAACTTGTACAACCATTTCAAAATCAGTATGTCAGTTTCTCAGAAAATTGAAAGTTATTTGTCCTCAAGACACATCTATACCACTCTTGGGTATATATCCAAAACATTCTCAAACACAGCACAAGGACATTTGTTCAACTATGTTCATTGCAGTTTTATTCATTATAGAGTGAACCTAGAAAGTACCTAAATGCTAATAAATCAAAGAATGGAAATAGAAAATATTTACCCAATAGTAAAAAACAATGACATCATAAAATTCCCAGGCAAATGGATAGAACTAAATGATATCATCCTGAATGAGATAACCCAGACCCCAAAAGACAATCAAAATATATACTTACTCATAAGCAGATTGACAATACAAAGCAAATGATGAACAGGCTAGGTACCACAACTCCACAAAATATAGGTATATAGGAGAACTCTTGAGAAGATATTCATAAATTTCCTAAGAAAGGGAAATTATAGGTCTCCTGGGTATAAAAGTAAGAGAAGAGTGGCTGGGCAATGAGGGTTTAAGAAGGCTGTGTTAGAAAGAGACAGAAACATAAACAAAGAGAAGAATATCAAGACAGAGTGAGCCATCCAAGGATTAGGGCAAAAACTTGTGGTGGGGAAATGCACAGTAACCTATAAGAAGGTCTAAGCTAAATCTCCTTGCAATGATGGAAAGGTTGCCAAAACTAGCTTCGCCTCTAGTTATACTGGTGACTGTCACTAATTGCCATCATTGAACCTATCTCCAATGACAGATGGAAGCATAAGAAGATACCCAGACACAAGCACTTGGCAGATGTACTGTTAGGTTTCTAGTGTGGCATTTCTCTAGGTTTTTCATACAGGCATCTAGTGCTATGAAGCTTCCTCTTAAGACTGCTTTCATTGTGTCTCACATGTTTGGGTAAGTTGTGGATTCATTTAAATTAAATTTGTGGAAGATTTTTATTTCTTTCTTAACTTCTTCCTTGACCCAGAGGTAGTTCAGTTGAGTGGTGTTTCGTTTCCATGAGTTGGTAGGCTTTCTGTGATTTTTTTGATGTTATTGAACTCTAACTTTAGATCCTGGTTAATCAATAAGATACAAGGGATTATTTCCATTATTTTGTATTTGTTGATATTTGCTTTATGATTAGTTATGTGATCAATTTTAGAGAAACTTCCATGAGGAGCTGAGAAATATGTATAATCCTTTGCATTTGGGTGGAAGCTTCTGTAGATACCTATTAAATTCATTTACATCATAAATTCTGTTAGACTCCTTATTTCTCTGTTGAGTCTCTGTCTTGTTGACCTATCCAGGGGTGAAAGTAGGGTATTGAAGTCTCCCACTATTAGGGTGTGAGAAGTGATGTGGGACTTGATCTTTAGGAGAGTTTCTTTTACATCGGTAGGTGCCCTTATATTAGAGGGATAAATATTCTTGATTGAAAACTACTCCTGAACAATTTTTCTTGTGATGAATAAACAATGACTAACTTGGTGCCTTTTAATAGCTTTTAGTTTAAAGTCTACTTTGATAGATATTAGGATGGCTACCACAGCTTGTTTCTTAAGACCGTTTGATTAGAAAATCTTTCCCCAACTCTTTACTCTGAACTTGTGTGTGTCTTTGTGATTAAGGTCTGTTTTTTGTATACAGCAGAAGGATGGCTCTGTTTTTGTATCCATCTTGTTAGTGTGTGTCTTTTTATTGGTGAGTTGAGTCCATTGAAATTAATGGAGGCAGCTGACACTGCACCTGGCCACACACACAGCTCCTGCTGCTGAGGGAATCTGCAAGGCTCCCCACTACGACCCCGAACTGAGTGAACTGAGCAAACCAACTGCAAGGGTCTCTGAGGGGTGGATTCAAACCCTGACCAGAGGTGAGGAAGGTTCGGCAGGCCTCAGCGCCTGTATCCTGGCCTGGGAGGGAGAGTTGAGCTCCCATTGCCTCCGGTTCCGCCAGCTGGACCGGTGCTCTCTGTAGCGTCCCAGCGCACTCCAGAGCAGGGGCAGCTGAACTCTGCACCTGGCCACACCCACATCTCCTGCTGCTGAGGGAATCTGCAAGGCTCCCCACTACGACCCCGAACTGAGTGAACCAACAACTGCAGGGGTCTCTGAAAGACAGAATCAAACCCTGACCAGAGAGGTGACAGGAGACAAACAAACCCAAGTGCCACAACTGACCAGGACCCATCTAATCGTGAACCACTGAAGACATGGGCAAACGTCAGTGCAAGAAATTACATAATAATACAAAGGGCAACATGGTAACTCCAGAAGAGAGTGGCGATCTTACAAATACAAGACCTGAACTGAGCAATGAAGAGGAAACAGAAGGAAGCAACACCAAAAATTCCTTTTTGATGATCATCGAAGCTCTCAAAGAAGATATGAAAAAAAGCCTTAAAGAAATA
>PVIH01016728.1:0-34774 GCA_004025045.1 Sigmodon hispidus
CAACCCTAGCCAGGCCTAGTCTGTTGGCCATGTCCAGGCTACTTCTTCCTCTTCCTGCTCTGGACTCTCCCAGATGCCACTGACTGTTCTCTTCCTCATTGTCTGCAATAAAAACCTTCCCATCAGTCATACCATAGAGCAGTCATGCCATTGGTTTATACAACCGCAACCTGTGTTCACAGTGAGATTCTAAGGGTTGTGTGTGTGTGTGTGTGTGTGTGTGTGTGTGTGTGTGTGTGTGTATACAAAGAAGCTGAGTAATTGTTTTTTAATGAGGATGGAAAAAAGACGATATAAAGGGATTGAGGCCAAATGACACCCTGTGGTTCTGAATTTACAGTATGAAATCATAATTAATTTTATATATTTATTAAAAATATGCATTTCTATCAGACCTGGTAGTTCACACTTTTAATCCCAGAACAAAGGAAAGAAGAAAGATGAATCTCTGTGAGTTCAAGGCCAGCCTAGTCTACATCATGAGTTCCAAGCCATCCAGAGTTACACAGTGAGACCATGTCTTGTTCATATATAGAGATGCCCAAGTCTGTCCTCAGGAAAGACCTACAGACAATGTCTGCTTTGTAGTCTTGAGCACCTATACCAAAATCCTGATCACTAGATGTCACAGTCACAAAGGAAGCCAAGGTTCCAGGGCTGAGATGGGAAAGCTTTCGCAAAGGACAGCCATCGGGGCGGCTCTTCGGGGAGGGGGCTTTTGGGGAGTAACATGGGAAACATACAGCTAGGAGATAACAGAGCAAGAGCAGAGGAGAGGGGCGTGAACTGAGGGTGAGAGACGGGCTGGCAGGTGGCAGAGACAGCTATACACCTGGAGAGAAGTCTGGATTCTCTTTCTAGAAGGCAGCTGGCGGTATGACGTGGTCACTTGGTGCGACCCAGGCTTTCAAAAGATCCCTTCCTGCTGCTGAGAAAACAGTAGTTTGTAAGAGGCAAGAATGACTGCGATGGCGGCATCGCGATGGCAGCATGGTCTGGCAGTTTAGAGGGCTTGCGGTCAAACCTGACAACCTGAGTTTCATCCCCAGGACCCACATGGTGGCAGGAAAGAACCAGCTCCTGCAAGTTATCCTCTGATCTCCACTTGTGCATTGTGGCACACACTCACACACACATACACACACAGGCTCACACAGGTACAAACACATACTAAACAAATAAAATGTACTTTTGGAAAAGAAAAGGGCCTTTCTTCCTGGTGTTCCAGTCAGACCCCACTGGACCTACCTCTTTTCTCCAGGGGTGGCTCCTGCTCCTTCACGCTCTTCTTCCCAGAAGCCCGCAGAGCTGCCTGTTCCCCACACCACACCACTTCTCCCTCTTCCAGGAACAGTATCCCCCACCCCACACTGCACTGAGGGAAGAGGGAAAGGGTACAGATCGACACCATGGGAAGCCTCGAATATGTTGGGGACCAGGCCTCATCCCTGCAAGAGCTGAGTTCTGGGTCCTCCAGAGGAACAAAACTGTCACTCAGGCCACATCCCCAAAACTCCAGTGGAAGGGTTGGCACACAGTAAGTGCTCAATGGATGCTCAAAAGGGATGCAGCACAGAAGGGTCAAAGAACAAATAAACCGCTAACATTTCTCTTTCCCTCAAAAAATTGCTTTCCAGTCCCTGAGAGGAAAAAGAGAAAGCCACAAGCTTGAGGCTGAGGACAAAGCTGTCAGCCAGGCTGTGAGTCAACAAACCACTTGCACACAATAGGTGTAATAGGATAAGCTGTTGAAGTGGCTATGGGTGTAGCTTCGAGTGCTGCAGAGCCAGGGAGGCGAGATCCCAGTGCCCAGCTCCATCTTTCCCACATTAAGTCTGTTCTCCACTAAGTCATCGGGCTGTGGAAGAGAACTAAATCCGTCTCTGCAGAAATGAAAGGAGGGACTGATAAGATTACTGCTTTCATGGTTTTTTCTTACTTCAAAAGGAAACTCTTTGCAATAAATGGAAGATCCAGAGGGCAGTAAAGGATGCAGCTGATACAGCCATGGGTGGGATGAAAAGCAAGTGTGGAAATTGCTAGAGACTTAACCTGAGTGAGGAGGAGGTCAGAGATCAGCTACACTGGACACTGAAGGGGCCAGGCATGGAAGAACCCCAGCCACCACACCCATCCCTCCAGATGCAAGGTTCTTTGCAGCCAGTTGCTGCAAGCTTCCAAGGGTCACACACTGGGTAGCAATCACTTAACACCTGGGCTGCTTGAAGCATGAAATGCACCACTGTGCAACCTCTTGTCAACAGCAGGAGGCACGTTCAAGTTCAGTCCTCCTGGCTTCCAGGGGCAGAAGCCACAGCATGAGATCCATCTGGGACTGCTCAGCCAGTAACAGAGTCTAGCCTGTTCCATGAAGCCCTGTGGCCCTCTCTCTGCTAGGGGGAACCATTAAGTAATAGAGGGGCCAGAGCTGTGATATTGCACAAATTCTACTTGGTCTTATAATAAAAACCCAGAGCCAGATACTGGGGGAAAGTGGAGAGATCAGAGAGACAGAGGAACAAGCCACAGACACTTCTCACCCAGCCAACTCCTCAGGAATCCTCAGACTGAATTCCGGAGACCTAGACTGGAAGGGTAGGAAAGTGCGGGCGGGCAAAGGGCTGCCTCCTCTGCCTTATCCTTTTTTCTCTGCCAAGCTATCTCACTTCCTGGTTCAACCTTCCTAATGTTAGGATTAAAGGTGTGTGTGTTTCCCAAATACTGGGAGCTTGGGCACTGGATTCCCATTTCTGGGATTAAAGGTGTATACCACCATTGCCTGGCTCTGTTTGGCTTTGAACTAACAGAGGTCCAGACACATCTCTGCCTTCCTAGTGCTGAGATTAAAGGCGTGGGTCACTATTCCCTGACCTCTGGGTTAACTCTGGGTGGCTCTGTCTTCTTATTTTCAGATAATCTTTATTTTTATATACACAATATATCAATACATTGTCCTCCACACCGCTGAGACAGCAGGCCAGCTGTCTGCTCTTGAAGGTGAGTTCTCATGGAAGAGATGGTGGAATCAGGACTTGGGACAGGGGGGATCAGGATGGAGGGGGATGAGATCAGGACAGCAGGCACTTCTTCATCCTACAGCGCTATTATCATTATCTTTGCATTGATGGAGACTGAGCCCAGGACCTCTTGCTTGATAGGCAAGTTCTCTACCACTGAGATGTAGCCCCAGCTCTAGCAGTTCAAATAAAAAGTGTTCCTATAGGCTGGTGTATTTGAATACTTGGTCCCCAGCTGGTAACACTGTTTGGGGAGGTTATGGAGACTTTAGGAGGCAGGGTTTTGCTGGAGGAAGTACATCACTGGGGGTGAGTTTGGGGTTTATAGTGTCACCCAATTCCTGTTCTGACTGCCCAGCCACCCACACAACCCACTGCCCACCATGACGGACTGTATCAGTCTGGAGTTGTAAGCAGAAATAATCCCTTTCCCCCAAGTTCCTTTGGATCCTAATATTTATCAAATCAACAGAAAAGTATCTGATATGTTGGCCACTTTTTCTCCAGTATTATTTCATCTCAGACAGTCTCAAGATGTTGCCCAGGTTGGCTTTGAACTTCCGATCCCTCCTGCCCCAACCTCCCAAGTAGCTCGGATTCTCCCAACAGTTCCCAGCACCGTACTAGACTCAGGATGTGACTGAGAGCAGAGCTCCTCATTGCTGGAAGCTAGTGGCTGAACACAGCCCTATGTGCAAACACTGGCCTCCTACAAGGCTCAGGGATTTTCAAGGAAGAGGAAACGAGAAGACTGTAGGAGGCAGAGGCGGAGAACAATACAACGGGACAGGTATACATATGAACAGCAATTGTGACAGCGAACACAAGACCTGCTCCAGGACTCGAGACAGATGGACAAAATCCCATCATGGAGTGGGGAGGTGAGCATAAAATCCTGCCTCCAGCGGAAGAGCAATTGATATTTGATAGCTGCTGGAAGCGGGATAGTCAGTTTTCTTCAGTTATCTGATGGCTGGTAGGTGAATCACACATTAGGGTGGACCCCACTCCCAAGTAGACACAGCTAGTCAACACAAACTGAACTGAATCTGGGGCAAGAAAAGAAAACTCAAAGTTGGCGGTAAGGGAGACAGAGGCACGAGGAGAGTGGATCTGGGAGGGGCTGAGAGAATGAATATGATCGAAGTATGTTAAGTTACATTCTCAAAGAAGTAATGGAAAACATTTGAAATGCAGGGTTTCTCCCTACCTAGAACTCACTGAGTAGGTTAGGCTGGCCCGGGAACTGCCTGTCTCTGCCTCCCCAAGGCTGGGATTACAATCACAGGCAACCATGCCTGGCTTTTTGTGTTTATTGTTTTATTGTTAGAATGTGGGTCCTAGGGCTCAAACTTAGGTAACTTTACCGAGACAGCCCCAGATTCCTTTAGCAGAACGTCCTCAGCATTCATCCAGGTTTGTCCACATTGTGACATGGTGATAATTCCCTTCCTTATGCAGACTGAATAATACTCAGGGACCCAAATCATTCACAAAGGGCAGCAACCCTGGCTGTTCATTGCTGTGGAAAGAGACATGTTTCCACCTTCCCAAGTGTTCGCCACAGAATACCCTTTGAGATGAAAACTATTGATTGGTAGCATACACCTTTAATCCCAGCAACTGGGAGATAGGGGCTAGTGGATTTTTGTAACTTTAAGAGCAATCTAGTCTACATAGAAAGTTTCAGGCAAGCTAGGGCTACAAAATAAAACCCTATGTCAAAATAATAATAACATTAACAGCAATAAAATACAGTTGAGAACATAGGTGCTTCCCTGTGGTTCAATAAACACAAAGAAATAAGAGTTCCATGAAGAATTATTTCCCAGTCAACCCAAAGAAGATTCCTTCCTCCATACTGGCATGTGTTCACCATGCATCCTTCCATGGTATGGACCAGCTTCAAACCTACTATTGCACATGACTGAAGCCTGTGCTTCTGAGAGGCAAGTCCTCAGCTGTCACAGACACAAACAAACTTTAGAAAGGAGCTACTGTGGCATTGTAACTCTGGACAACAGAGCCATTCCCAAAGTGTTTCCAACAAGATAAATGCCTATGTCCACAGAACACTGTGGCCCTGTGCACAATGGTCCTCACAGCAAAGATCCCCAGTATCAATCTACAGGAGAAGGACTAAAAGAAAGCCTATCCTCAGAATACTCTCAGCAAAGAAAAGGATAGACCACTGACTTGTGTGACAACCTGAATGTTGAACCTTGAACTTCATGCTAAGCAAAAACCAGGCACCAAAGAGCGAACTCGGAGGTTATCATATTGCAGAGATATTGGGAAGAGGCAAAGTCACTATGTATGCCAGGAAAGAAAGTGAGCTTCAGCTGCTGCAGGGCAGCCTGGCCAGGGTAGGAGGGTTCAGAACTCATGGAAAGGGATACAAGGGAACTTCTGGAATGATGTAACACTGTGAGTCTGAATAAGGTGTGAGTTCTGCTGGAGCATGTGTTCAACCAGGCTGACAAACAGCGAGAAGACTGGATAATTTCACGGTGAATAAGCTACATTTTTCCCAGAGTATGGGTTCTGGAGTCAGGTGGTTCATGAGTCCCTGGTGAGCTGGTATAGCAAGTAGGAAGAAGTCAGGGTCAGCACAATTTGTTGTCTGTGGATACAAATGTTGCAGAATATTTGTATACTGTATGAAGATGTCTTACTGTGATTGGTGTAATAAAAAGCTGGACATCCAATAGTGAAGCAGGAGGTATAGGCGGGCCTTCAGACACAGGGAGAAAAGAAGAGGAAGAAAGGATTGAGATGCCCCCAGGAGACCCAAGATGTGCAGAAGCAGAAGTGATAGCACATGGCAGAACAGAGATCACTATAAATGGGTTGGTTTAAGGTATAAGAGCTGGTTGGGAACAAGCCTAAGCTATAGGCTAAGCTTTCATAATTACAAAGAAGTCTCCCTCCATGATTATTTGGGAGCTGGCTGGTGGAAGAGAGAAAGACTCGCTGCATCTAGAGTTATGTACAAGGCACAGCAAATACTGCTAAACACAATGAGAAAGTGGGGTGTGAGCAGAGGGATCTGAAGTGATATCTTTAAAGGAAAGCATTCCAACAGAAAGCCTAGAAGGAGAAGCAAGAGAACCCTTACACAGTACTGGTAGACCAGTCCAGGGATTGGATGTCCTTGGGGCTCCCTCTAACATCCTGGAGCTATCAGCTCTGCCTCTGCCAGTCACCTGCTCTGCAAGCAGTCTTGAGGCTGCCAGATGAAGATGTTCTGTGTCTCCCTCCCTGCTGCAGGAACAAAACAAGGTGGTGAGCACCCAGAGTGCTCGCTCACTCTGCTGTCAGCAGCCCTCTGCCGCTGCAGCCTCGGAAATAAATGGTCCCATCAGCCACTGAGGAGGTGAACTCAGGCTTTAAGATGGAAATGAAATAAGAGGGAACAGAGCCCAGAAATGACGCAGAGGAACGAGGGAACCAAAATCTTCCACTGCAGCAAAGCAGACAATCAGGGTGGCACAGGGGAGCTGACCTTTTGGATGCAGGAATCTGGGAGCAGGGTTGGTGCCTGGGCCCAGAGGGGGCCGCACCTGTCATCTGATCCACCCCTGTGGGAGAGAACCTTTGTCTTCCAGTTCTTACCACTCCCAGAAGGCAGTCCCCTGCCTCATATGCCTGCTCCTTATCAACCAGCCACCAAATTCAATCTTGGATTGAGAGAGGAGACCCTCAAGTCTCTCCTCCACCAGAGAGGAAGGGAGATGGGGCCTCTGAAATCAAACAGCTCAGAGAACAGTTCAGCTCTCCCTTAATTCAGAGCTGAGGGTGAGGAGCCTGTACACCTAGGTCCACCTGCCTTCCTGGCAACCACAGCTGTTTTTCTAGTTCTGAGGTCCTCACAATAACCTGCGGCCCCTACCCTGTTCAGAAAGCGAGGAGAATAATGAAAACTCCCTTGTGGGATCATATATTTAAAAGCCTTAGAAGAGGTTCCGTGAGAAGGCTCGGTGGGTAGTCACCTGAATTCAATCCTCAGGACCCACATGGGGCAAAGAGAGAACTGAATCTTGATGTTTTCCTGTGACCTCACAAGCATACTGTGACACACACATACCCAAACGCTCCCACAGGAACACAAATAAGTAAATGTAATCTAAAAAAAAAAAAAAGGTGTAAGTCTGAGGACAAAGAACAGTGTCTACATCAATCAATGCTCTCATTTTTTGTTTGGGGTTTGTTATTTGTTTTAAGGTTTTTTGGGGTTTGTTATTTTTAGTTTTATTTTAGGTGTATAGGTGTTTTGCCAGCATGTTGTGTCTGCAGTGCCCATGAAGGCCAGAAGAGGGCACCAGACTCCCGAGACTAGAATTACAGATGATTGTGAGCTGCCGAATGGGCCCTGGGACTCGAAGTCAGGTCCTCTGTAAGAGTAGCCAGTGCCCTTAACCTCTGAGCCATCTCTCTATCCCTGTTGATTTTTGAAACAAGGTTTCACTACGTAACATAGGCTGATCTGGAGCTCCTGGGCTCAAGTGATCCTCCTGCCTCAGCCTCCAAAGAAGACGGGACTCCAGCTTAGGTCTTTCTTCAGTAAAGTACCACTTTATTTGCCAGGTGGTAGTGGTGCATGCCTTTAATTCCAGCACTTGGGAGACAGAGGCAGGCAGATCTCTGTGAGTTCAAGGTCTATAGAGCTAGGACAGCTAGGGCCATTACACAGAGAAATCCTGTCTCAAAAACCCAAAACCAAACACACACAAACAAATTCCAGTTACTTAGGGTTATCGTTGCATGGAAAGGTAAGACCACATAGCATCGGCTAAGATACTATGCTTTCTGAATAGGATAGGGGCCTCAGGTTATTGTCAGGGTCTCAGAACTAGAAAAACAGCTGTGGTTGCCAGGAAGGCAGGTGGACCTAGATATACAGGCTCCTCACCCTCAACCCTAAGAGATACCACCTGAGTTCACTGAGGCTGTGTGCGTGGAGTACATTCAAAGCAAGCACCCTCACATCTGACTTACCTTACACCACCCTAACAGTTCTCCAGGCACCCAGCCTCTGCACAGGACATCACTTGTTCAACCATGTATATTGGTCTCCCTGTCTTAAATGCCACCAGTGTCTAATTACTGTCGGTGACTTTTCCAAGGCAATCCCCTCCTGAGGCTATATGTCAAAAGTCCAGTCTAAGTTTCTCTCATCCCATGTATTACTGAGGACCAGGTAGGCATCTTTTGGTGCAAGAGCCACAGATTCCCAGCTAGGCTAACACTCTGGGCAGATCAAAACATCCTGAAACATCTGCTGGTGACAATGGACTTGGGCTGGACAGGTGGAGCCCTAAGGGCTGGAGCTAGAGAGAAGAGCCGGGGAGAACGAGGATATGGGCTTCAGGAATAGTGTTGTCAGAAAGTATAACCGTAGGAGGGGACTGAAGGAAGTAGAATGCTCACAGCTGGGTCCTGAGATCGTGTTCCCAAACACAACACAGCAGCATCTCTGGAGGAGGATTCTGTTGGGAAGGCTGCTGTGTGGCTGATGGATTTGGAGGCAGCACTGGAAAGGCCCACCTGTTACAGAGCTCTAGACATCACATCTCACCTGCAAGCCATCTACTGAGCAGACCACACTCGGCACATGACCCCTTGGGCATCTAGGCTCCCAGGCCTAGGCTACATCAGTGCCCTAATAATAAGCCAAGGGCTTATCCAGTTCTTGCAGTGACAGAGGTCCCTAACGGATGTCTGTCAGTTGATCTCCTGGAAGAAGCTAAGAGAAAAAGAGCAGGACCATCCCACACCTCCCAAGCTGAATGTTGTCGGGAGAGGGAAATAAACAGCTGTAGAGATCTGTCTGCATGGGCATGACATCTCATGTGAGGTGCCAGGAAAAAAAAATACAGGTGACATCCCAAAATGGCTGGGGTCAGCAATGCCCAGAGAGAGATCGGTATAGCTGTCAGAGCTCTAGCCAGCCTCTTGCATCATTCCAGAACCAAAGTCAGAGATTAACCTTCCTAGAAGGCTCACGGTGCCATTGGAAGCTATGTGTGAGGGCATAGACTAAACTTACTCTCCTGCATCCAGCCCAGCCTTCCTTGTTTCTTTGTTTGTCTCTGTTTGGGGGAAAAGGTCTCTCTATATAGTCTTGGGAAGCCTGGAACTCCCTGTGTAGACCACGATGGCCTCTAACTCACAGAGATACTTCTGCCCCCAGGATTCCCAGTATAGCCACACTTGGATATAGGGTTCCTTTCAAGGAGCCCAGTCAGGGACAAGGAGACGGCTGAGCTGCTCTTACAGAGACCTGAGCTTCTTTCCCAGCACCCACAAGCAAGGAATTCACAACTGCCCCTAATTCCAGTTCCAGGGAATCTGACGCCCTCTTCTGGCCTTTGTGGGCATCTGCACTCACATGAACATGTATACATATACATAAATAAAAAGGAAAATAATTCTTTCTTTTTAAGATTTACTTTTATGTGTATGGGTGTTTTGCCTGTGCACCATGGGCATGCAGTACCTGCAGAGGCCTGAGAAGGCCTCAGATTTTCTGAAACTGGGCTTATAGATGGTTATGAGACACCATGTGGGTGCTGGGAACTCCAGGTCTTCTGCCAGATTAGCCAGTGTTCTTAAAGAATGAGCCATCTTTCCAGCCTAATATATAAGAAAAGAAAGGGGAGGTGAGTGTGGTGGTGCACACCTTTAATGCCAGCACACCAAAGGCTGAGGCAGGCAACCTCTGTGAGTTCCAGACCACAGTGAGCTTACATAGAAAACTCCAAGCCAATGAGAGCTCAAGAAAAAAGAAAAGAAAAAGACTCCAGGCTGGAGCTGTGGTGAAACAATGGGATAAAGTGACCTGGAAGGCTCTTTGAAAGAACTCATTAAGGAGAATTAATAACATATTGAAAGAATTTGTTTGGTTGGTTTTTCCCAAGGCAGGATTTCTCTGTATAGCCCGGGAACTCACTCTGTAGACCAGGCTGGCCTTAAACTCAGAGAACCACCTGCCTCTGCTTCCTGAGTACTGGGATTAAAGGTGTGCTCCACCACTACCCAGCTCAATATAATATTTTAAAATATCAAAATTAATTTCAAAAAATAATCCACGATGTGCTAAATATGAAGTTTTCAAAAACTAAGTAAAGGTATGTTCTTGAGTGACTCACTCTCACTCATTACAAACACCTACTCCTGAGCTGCATGAGTCTCAAGGTAACAAAGGAAGTCCAGAGGATAATGAACAGGAAGTACAGAAAGGGGACAGAGTGACCATAACACAGGGTCTCCCAGAGAGACAGACAGGTGACCTGCCTGTTAGTATTTCGCGTGTGGAAAGAACTTGCCTGTAAGCCGCCAAGAGAGCCATATTAGGTTTATTAAGGAGGGGGAGGAGGGAGACAGAAAGAGAGTAGGGGGCAGAGAAGAAAAAAAGAGAAAGTCTTCCACGTGGTTAGAGATTTTAAAGAGTAAGTACACGCCTACGCCTACGTCAGAGGCTTTGGAGTGAGTCCCTGCAGGTGGGGGCGTGGCCACGGTAACAATTTAACCTAACACTGCCTCTTCATCCCTGACTTGGCCCAGCAGACCAGCCAGTCCTTTCCTTACAGAAGTTGCATCCCTCCCATCCCTGGATAAGACCCAACCCCCCTCTAGTCTCTTAGGACTCATAACTCATCTAATCTAACCCTTTTCATCTCAGGCTGATAGATAAGAACTTCCGGCAACAGCTGCAGATAACCCTTGCTGCCTTGGAAAAACAGCCCCAGACTTGGTCACTCGCTGACAGTGGCTAGCTGATAAGAAGGAAAACATTCTTAGCCCACAGACAGCAGGCTCCCTTTTAAGGCATTGCCCGAAGCAGCATTAAAGCATCTCCTCCTGCCCGGAGGGGAATAGTGTTTGGTTTTCAGTGTAAGTTTAGGCTTTGGGGTCAGATTGGCCTGGCTTCAGATCTGGCTTTGCAATCTACCATGGGACTCTAGCCATTTACCAAGACACCAGCTCCGGCTCCTGGAGGGTAGAGCAGTAACTTAAATATAGGCTAAGAAAGAAACCACAAACCTCACTGGTATTGCTTCCTTAAAGATGCTGGTCAGGGAGGTGAGAGGGCCAACAGTTCAAGTTCAAGGTCAGCCTGGCCTTCAAGAAACCCAGTCTCAATAATCTTTTTTTTTTTTCTTAATTAAATTTTAAAAGCAAAGCAGTGTGATAGTGGTGCACACCTGCAACCCCAGCACTGGAAGATAGTAACAGAAGTACCTGAAGTTCAAGGTCATCCTTAGTTACATAGCAATTTCAAGGCCAGCTTGGGTCACAAGTACCTCTTTTTCAAATGAATAAAAATAAAAAAGGATGCTAGCCAGATCTGCCAGCTTTTCAAAAGAAAAAAAATGCCATATGAACCCTAGCTTTTAAAATGTTGGCAATCAATTTTAAAATTCTTAAAACTTAACCCAGTAGAGACAAATAAAATAGGGCTGTGTGCCATATCCCACCTACTGCTCAAGTATGTGCCTGTTACCTACAAGCCACACCATATTCCCTACAGGCCACATTGTGTTCAACAAGCCTGATGGCCCTCTCCTTGTCAGAAAGCCTTCTCCAGCACCATCAGCATCCTTTGCCATAGGATAACTTGGGCAGGGATGATTCTTGGGAGGGTAATAAAGATAGGGAGAGCCGAGGATCTGGAGAGCTCCACAGGAGGGAGGGGCTGCCAACAGGGAATCCTTAAAAGGATTTAGAAGGATTTTATTGGACATGGTAAAACACAGAGGGATAAGATAATAAATTCACCCCTGAGAACAGGCTGGGTCTGAGACTATGTATGGATGTCAGGGAAGGAAGGAGTCTACCCCTGCTATTCTGGGTCTTCTCTGCAAGTCACCTTGGCACCACAGACATGATTCCTCTTCTTTCAGAGGTGGCCATGAGGTCCCCTGATCCTAAACACAAGGTGGTTAGTTTAAACCTCACAACCCACCTAAGTATTTCTGGAGAGCTCTGAGGTCAGGCCAGCTGGACTGGACTGAAGTCGTCAAAATCTCAGACCAGAAAACTGGCTAGAAGGGCTGAAAGCATGGTCTACTGGGTTTGCAGAATTCTCCAGAGGACTCATATCACAGGAAGGCTCTGAGAACATCTACTCACATCCTGGTCCTGTGGTTCTCCATGGAAACAGTAGTTGACTTGCTGAAGTGATCAATTCTGTCATGGGACAGTCCTGGGTCCCTTTAACCATCACTGAAGAGACTACTGTTTTGTCCAGCGGTGTAGAAGCTGCCAGCCAGAAGACAGCTGGTGGAGCCTGAGACTCCGAGGAAAGTCAGAAAGATGGAAGCACAGGCAGAGGCCTGACACAGCACCAAGGGTTAGCCATGCTGTCAACACAGGACCTGGGACCACTGGCCACCAGGATGCACACAGCCAGGAATCCCTTATGCTTGCCTCCTGATATCCCTCCAGCACACTGTCCCCAGGTCTCTCTGCAACTCAGAAAGCTTCTATTTGTCCCTTAGTGGGATGTCTTTGCAAATCTCCCAAAGCCACCGCATTTCTCTGGCTTATGGCCCAGGGTTCTGGCTCCTCCTGTAGAGTCTCCCTATTTCTGCAATCCCCAGCCCTGTCTCTCCTGCTGTGGCCTCCGCAAAAGCCGGAGAGTTCCTGGGGCAGGTCCTTGGCTCACTCTCTAATTCTGTCATCTGTCTCCACCCACCTCAAGTGAACCCAAAGCTTATACCTCAGGGCCAAAGCTCACCCTCTCTATAATCAAACACCAGAAGTAGGACCCCACTCCTGAGCATGGTCTCTACGTCCTTCCTGATTCCCTGACAGGGGAGAAAGCACAGACCTGTCAGGGGCCCCAAGAAGCCTGTTTTGCATGCAGGTGGCTCTCTCTCTCCTCTCAGACAACCCTCCCACCTAAACCCAATGCCTGGTGAAACTCATACCAACTCAGAGGCCTCTGGAGTCCACTCTGCCCTCACCTGGCTACGAAGAACAGGACTCAAAGACTGCAGGACCGGGTCCCAATGCCAGAATCCACCTGGGACAGTGGGCAACTAGAGCATAGTGGTCACTGGAGCACAGGAAAACCATTCTTTGGTTATGGTGACACCTCAAAGATGGTACGGGCCCAGAGACTGCAAGGGCAGGAAGGGCCCACGGCCACCAGTGGAGAAGGCACGTGATATGGATGTTTTGGCCCCCTGGAAGGCGATGTTTAGATGGAGAACAGCATGGAGCACTTGCGCTGCCATGCTTGAAGTATCTTCCAGACATGACACAGAGCCCGCAGCAATTCAGCAAGGGGTCCACGGCCTCCCATGCCCTTGGACCTTCTGGGGACATAAGACAGGGAGTGTGACATTCCCATGATAAAGACCCGGGTGGACAAGGAAGCTCAGGTCCTGGCATTCACTGAGCTTAGGGTGGAAGGGCAGCCTGATCACCACAAAAATGGTGTGTGACTGGAGAAGCTGAAGCACCAGCCGGGAGCCCTGGAAGGAGGAGCAAGGGGAACTAAAGGCCACCACTGGCAAAGCACCGGCCTGAGGGGCTCAGGAGACGGGGAACGGGACGGGATGGAGACCGCGGCACTGCGTTCCGCCTGTATCCAGCACCCAAGAGGGCTCCCGGATCCAGCTCCCAAGAGGACTCCGGGTCCGACCAAGGTGCGTGGCATCCCTGCGGCGGGGTCCCGCTTAGCTCCATCCCCCGCCGCCCGCCCCTCTCTCCGCCCCGTGCGCAGTCCCCTCCCTCTGTCCCGCCTCCTGCCCCGCCACCTCCCTCGGCGGCTGCCTTGCGGTCGGTCGGTCGGAGCACTCGCAGCCGGGTGGACACCAGGAGGCGGAGGCAGAGGCGGGACAGCCTGGGGTCCAAGCGTGCTGTCTAGCGGCCCCAGGGCCAAAGTTTGTCAGCAGACCCGGGAGGCCAGGTGGGCGCTACTTGTCACCTGCTGGCCCCTCTCGCATCTTCATCCCGGCATTGCTGCACCGAGGGACCGAGCTGCGGCCCGGCCAGCTCCAAGGCGGGGACGCCGACGGGAACTTAAGGTGGGAACTTCGCGGACTGCTCCCTGGCGGGACCCTGCTCCTGCAAGTGGCGCTCCGGGCTCTGCAGGTGGCCGCAGCCCCGATGCCTCTTGCAGATTCATAGGATCCCGGGAGAGGCCGCCCGGGACGTACAGGATGCGCCCACGCCGCTGCGGTTTGGTCCAGCCCCGGATCCTCTCGAGGGGTCCCCGGGACGCAAAGTGCGCTCTCTGGCGGGGCACCCAGGAGCATCCTGACTTTGCATGCCTGGTTCTTGAGGTCCCCCAGGAGGAGTTGGGATGCAGGGGCGTCTTTCACTTGCTAGTTCACTGTCTGTAGGCACGGAATGCAGCACTCCCACCAGTGGCCCTCATTAAGTCATTCATTAATTACAAACTCAGAGAGGGCTTATGGACCTCCTACTTGGTCCGTTCTTGGTCTATGGCAAGGTCCTGGGACAGTTCAAAGGTCGTGGGCCTCAGCATCTAGCAGGGAAGTTAGAGGTCTCCTTAGCCTCAGGGTACCTGTGCTAAGTACCTGAATGGCCCAGCTCTGCTTACAATTTTTGGGTGTGGATGAAAAAGAGACAAATACATTCATTCCCTGAGTTGTACAAAAAAATTGGTTGAGCACCTACTGTGGGTAGGTCACTACACCAAGTACTCAATGTTCACTCATTCATGCTTTTATTTCAACAAGCCTGTATTGAACAATGGCCAAAGTGGAGACAGGACAAGATTTGGGCAGCTCCTAGGTTGAGACTCAGGCTCTGCCTTGGAAGGTCACAGCCTGCCAGGGTGGACAGCAGCAGCAGTCTGTGTGTATAGATAGATGGTTGGTACATAATGCATTTGTTGTTAATGGGGGGGCTGGAAAGAAAGAACTGGGCTTTTAAAAGCTCCTGGAGGCTGAAAAGGTTTGCCGAATGGTAGGTGAACACAGCCTCCTAGTGATGGGGTTCATGAGCTAAGTTGTCCCCTCAGCACTTGCAATTCAGATGCACTTAAGGGGTGCCAGGCACCAGAATTCCCCAAGTAAATGATAGGTGGGAGGCCAACACATATTCACACACACACCCTTCAATGACACCTGAGCCAAGTGCAGAGAAAGGCAAGAAGAGGGGGCAGGGACTGGTCTGATTCCCTGGAGAAGAGCCTCTGTAAATCTGGGTAGATAGTCCCTGGGGTCTGTTTGATAGCCACACACACACACACACACACACACACACACACACACACACACACACTTGTGAACACAGTCTATGAGTCACTGTAGGATGTCTCTCCAGTAAATGCACCCCCAGGTGAAGTGGTACCCCTGGAGATTAAGGCAGTAGGGTGAGCACATGGTAGGTGATTCTACCTGTGGGTCTTTAAGCTTTGATAGCTTTGCCCAGGCACCTGCTGGGTAGAGGACAACGGAAGTCAGGCTAGACACGAAGGTAGGGCCCTAGGGGATTGCTCTTACCAGCCCAGCTCTGAGCCAACCCATTCCAGTGGAAAAAAATGTCTGTCGTGGGACACATTCTAAACCCACAGGGAACCAGCACACCGAAAACAAGACACCCTGAGCCTTCTCCCAGAGATGGAGGACCCAGGCTGTGTGTCCTGCAGCCTGATGAGGCAGACCCGGGAACCATGTTGAGTTCTCTGTACTGAGTAGGCTGCTGAACTCTGGCAAGAGGTGAGCCACCTGCCCCAGGAGACAGAAATGTTTCCTAAACACCAGGGGCTCACAGGGCTGCCCTTCTCCAAGAATTCCCTCTAGATTGGTTGCCTAAACTCAGAAAAGGAGCCCCTCCCCTTACTGGGGAAATGGTGGATGGTAATGCCACCTAACTAGAATTAATAAAACACAGAGGGGGATGAAGGAGGCCATCGAAAGCCAAGGTCTGATTACCTGGCAGGCTGCCCTTAGTAAACAGAGTGAGCCTGTGAATCTGCCAGAGGATCTGAACAATGCCTAAAGTTACCCCCACCTCAGGCTGGCACTGCCCCAGCAGGTGACAGATACAACATGCCTTCCCACTGAGCCCTGTGAACTACTTCCTGTGTGGCAGCTCTCCAGGTTCCCATCACTCCTCTGTTTTAGCCCGTGTTGCCTAATTTCCCACCACAAATAAAACCAAAAATAAAAGATGGCTAGGTCAGTAGGTAAGCCTGAGGACCTGAATTTGATCCCAGAACCAAAACCAAGAAGGAGGAGAACACAAAAATGGATATAGGATCCAATGCTGAGGGAGCAGGGACCAATGACGGGTGATCTCTGAGGCTCAATTGTCTGCCAGCCCAGAGAGAGGCCGGGCCTGCTTCAAAAACAAGTGGACAGGGACAGAAACAACACCCAAGATTGTCCTCTGGAGACACACACACACACACACACACACACACACACACACACACACACACACACACACACACGAAGAGGCTAATGGAAAAGATGTCCTGGCTTCAGTTCTAAATAGCTTCTGGTAGGAGAGACAGGTATGCACGAGGAGCCATTTTGCCAGCCAGAGAGCCTGGTGACTAAACAGACAGTCTATCTGCTAGGAAGACTAGCTTTGCCTTATTTTGTTCAGGTGAAGCATGTGGAAAGGAACCCACCTCCCAGCATTCCCCCGGGGACTTTGACACCACCTCCTAGGATGCAAAGCTGAGGTCTGTGGGGATGATGGATGGCAAGTATCAAAGACAGACCTCCACGTGCAGCATTGCTAAGGGAAGAGGGCAGGGTACAAGGACTGGGCAGGCTAATAGCCGGATCTATTATATTAATGATTTAATTGGGGGTGAATGCAGCATGACCAGCCCCTGAGTCAGCCCAGCCAGGAGATCTAATCCTGACAGATGAGGCTCACAGGAGAGCTGGGGAAGAGATGGAACACCACCTCAAGTCTCTACTCACAATCCAGAAGCCAAAACCAAGACACCAGGAGCTTAAGAAACAAATACTAACTTCTAGAAATTGCCTAGGGGTCTGTGCTAGGCTTCTGCTTTCATACATTAGCATTTTTTAATCAACAAAGTTTTGGAGAAGGTAAGAAATGTGCCTCATTGAATAAAATTAATGCATCTTATGGGGAGAATCCACTCTCCACACCTTCTCCAGCTCCTGGAGGCTCCCTACATTCCTTGGCTAATGACCAGACCTCTCTGTAACCCCCGAAATCATGGTCACATCTCTGGAGGTCATAGTGATGACCTAGAGGTCAACAAAACAGGGACTCTGTTGGTTTTCTGCCCTGATCTAGTGTAAATACTAAGACGATGCCATTCTCAGCCTACAGCCACCTGCTTCTCTCTATCCCCGAGACCTTCCAAAAACTTGTTCTGCAGAAATAGAGACTCAGCCCAGTCTCTGCACCCACTACCACCACCACCCACCCACCCACCCACCCCGTAGCTGGTGGAAATGACATCTGTCCTGGTCCCCACAAGGACAGTAGAATACCGAGAACCAAGGTGCCTTGTGATCCCTTACTGCCAGTCATGTGTGCTTGTTTCACTGAGCCTCATTTTCCTCATCTTGCTTTTTAGGAAAGAATGCAAGCACCTGAAGTTAGGGCTCCAGTGTCACCCCTTGGTGTTAGTGATTTTGCTGTGGAAGGTCTAGAGTGTCATTGTTTAGGGCCAGGTGAGGATTAGCACTCTGTCTGCACCTACCCTGAAAAATACCAAAAGCTCCTCTGAAGGGACCAGCTTAAAAGGCAGAGGACACACCCAGCAGCTTCCAGGATGGCCCCAGGAGGAATCTTAGGGATCAGGATCAATAAATACATGGCAGTTCATTGAACCCACCCTTTCATGTAAGGATCTGTAGGACAGGTGATCAGGTGAAGGCTACTGAAACCTCCACTCAGCAGCCCTCAGGGCAGCTCTGCCTGATACTATTGCTCTCACCTGGAGGGGCTGGAGAAGGCTCTGAGAGGCCAGTGCTCTAGTGTCCTTCACTGGACATGCAGAGTCCTTTACGGGAGCACTGGTCATGGCTGGCCATGACCACTATTCTCTCCCCAGATCCAGGCCCCAGCCCTTGAGCTCATGCCCTGAGCCCATGGTGGGTCCAGCGCTACCTAGAAACCTCCCTCAGAATGAATGTTTATCTTTGAAAATGGTTGCTGGACCTCAGTCGCAGCTCCCAGAGTGCTATTTTCCTTCCAAGAGGAAGACCAAGAATCAGCCTTAGGCTTGCTGTGTGTCTCTGGACTCCTGGAGGAGAATACCCAGAGGGAGATGACAGAAAGGGGGGGGGGGTTGTACTTCTGCAGCAAAGCTCTAGAATGTTCAGGAACTGAGCAGCTGGGCAGGAGGCTCCTTACAGCCCTGGGTTCCCCAGGCATTTATGGAGCCCTCCCTCCTACTTTTCTTTGGGACTAACATGACAGTTGTTTTTGCTGAAGCAACCAGAAAGGCTGGATCCAGGGCTGAGGAAACCTCAGAGGGACACCATGCTCTGGTGTCCCTGCTGAGCACCCAAGACCATTTGCAGGCTGCAAGCTTTATGAGGCTTGTGTGTTTCTGCCTGTTGTAATGCAGACAACCGCAAGCTGTGGGACCCACCTCCTAGCATGCTTCCACCTGGACCAGTGCTGGGCTGTCTTCTAGTTCCTATTTTTCTCCTTCCTTCCAAGCCCCAGGCTTGGTCTCCTTCCCGTTCCCTCCAGGAACCTCCATATAACACACAGATCCTTAGTCAATGGAATGTGTTCATTTACATAAATAGCGTGATAGCATAATGCCATAAATTTATGCTGCTTTTCTCACTCGGCTTATGTTTTAAAGGCCCAGTTGTCAGTTGTGCCCCTGATCCTACACAGATTGCAGCCATTGCTTCTCCTGCCAGCCTTTACCCTGACTCACCAAACTAGTTCCTGGGATGGATGCTGGGAATTTCCCACTGTCACAAGTAAAGGGGGTGACATTCTTGTGTCTTCCCTGTGATTTGATTTCCATGAAGCAGATCCCCCAATCAAAGATTTAAGGGTTGATAATTTGTTATATCAGTGTCTGCCATCACCTCTGCGGCTCCAGAACTGGTAAACAGATGTCAGAGCAGGGTTCTAGAGCCTATAGGGGAACAGCATTCCTTAGTGTCCTTAGCAGTGCAGGATGGCCTTTCCTGAAGGCTGGCCAGACACCAGCCCTGGGCTATGGAGTGAGTGCTGAGTTCAAATCCTAGCAAGTCAGTTCAGGGAAGACATCCTTGGCTGATGGGTGAAGAGTGGTGGTAGACACTTCTCAGAGCTCAGACTAAAACAGCAGGTATCTGTTGACACTGGGCCGAGCACATCACTCGTTATCACTTCACCATAATCCACATGGGTAGGAACTGTTCTTGTCTCCATTCTATAGATGCAGAAGCCCAAAGTCATAGAGCAAACAAACTATTTCAGAGCTACTGGGCTCCTCACCCTCACCCCAACCCCAAGTAAGCAAGAGAAGGAGGGCCAGCCCAGACTCAGTCATCTCCTTCATTTACTTCCCTCCCCCTCTCCCTCCTCCTCTCCCTCTTCCTCCTTCCCTCCCTCCTCTTCCTCTTCCTCCTCTTCTTCTTTGACAAGGTTTTACTGTGTAGTCCTGACTGGCCTAGAACTCACTAGGCTAGGTTTAAATTCACAGAGATCTGCATGCCTCTGACTCCTGAATGCTGGGATTCAAGCCATACTCTGTAACACCGAGCTCTTTTATATTCTTATGGCCTCAGACTGAGTGGTTTAAGACAATCCACACTGATAGCCTTCTGACTATGGAAACCATGTGTTGAAAGGGGATCTGATGGCTAAAGCTGGGGGCTGGCAAGACCATGCTCCTTTCTGATTGTTCAAAACATACTTTCACTAGCCTGCCTTAACTCAGGTGGTAGCCGGCACTCTTGGCCCCCAGCTCCTCCTCTGTCTTCAAAGCCACTGCTAGCCTACAGGTTGGAACCCTTAGCAGCCTTTCTCCATCTGGATCCTCAGGTCTCCTTGCTATAGCCTGCTTGTTGGATCCAGGAATTGGATGTGAGTGCCCGGGGTGACTCTCACCTTCCTGACGTATGTGACTCCTATGATGTCCATCTGCATTGACTTCTGGGGTCTGATGTGAGGGCCACTTCAGTAGGGTGCTGGGCTCTGGGTACTTACCTAGGTCAGGTTCCTGCCTCTTTCAAGATAGCCTGGACTCTTCTTGCAGCATTGCCCGTTCACACTCTCACCAAAGCACACACTGGTCAGGTCTGCTCTGGCCCTCTGACACCCTGCCTGTGGGATTACTGCATCCTGCTGTCTCCTACACTTAAGTCACATTCTCCCAGTCCAGCATCCACACCAGTTTGTTGTCAGAGGCGCTTTCTCAGTCGCGCCTGTCTCAGCGCCACCTACTGGTAGCCTCTGTAAATGTCACCTCTGGAATCACTGTCCTCTCTAGTCCCTTTGACTGGGCCCCACCCCTCAGTAAGTTCTGCCTGCTCTGCTTCCAAGCCCACTGAAGCCCCGCCATCCCCCAGTTCCCTCCACTTGTCCGAATCTTGCTTTTCCCATTGTCATCTCTTGCCCCCAATTCTGCTCCTGTCACTGCCCACAAAGCCCTGCCTCATACAATAAACCTAAGCTGCCACCCACACAGCCTCTGTCTATACCTGCACCTGCTAACCTCTGCATGCATCTCCCACCTTCCTGCTCCTTATCTGCCCAGCCTCTCAGCCTACCCTTCAGTCTTGACCAGCCAAGCCCGCTTGAAAGACAACAATCCTGGCTGCTTCCTTCACCTGGCTGCTTCATATGCACAAGGTCCTCCCCTAAGAAGCCCCTGTCACTCTTCCAGATAATATAGCTACCCCCAGTCACCCTCCACCACCGCCTGGCTCTGACTCATCACAGCAGTCACTATCGCCTAAAGTCACTGGTGCCCTTATGTGGAAACTGTGTCCCTCTGTGGACCATCACCTGCATGAGGACAGAGGAAGGACCCGGGTTGCTCTCTGATGTATCCATGGTCCCAGCATGGCATCTGATATATGGGAATGTCCAAGAAGGAATGAATGATACCTCAACAGCTCCTTTCCAGCCAGCAGTCTCTCATGAGCCTCCCTAGCCGACCCCTCCCTCCAAACACCACCCCCCACCCACCCACAGTCCTTGCAGGTGGCGTAACTAACTCAGTGAAAGAACGGACATGACCCTTGGGAGGAATTAGGCTGGAGAAAGCAGCATTTGTGTCCAGGAAGCCTGCTGTGGGCCTGTTTGATGCACTTAACTCTGAAGCCTAGAAATGCCAGCCATCCTCCTGTGCAGAGTAGGTATCAGTGGAATCTCAGCTTGGGAGAAGTGAGGTCAATTCCTCCTTCAGCAGGTCAGTCCTTTGACCCTCCCAGTGAGCTCTGGCTTGGAGGAGACTGCATCGACCCCCCCACTCTCTGGTCCAAATAGCCTGCTGGGACCGAGAGCGCCATGTGGGAATACCACTGTGATCAGGGGACCCAAAGAGATGCTAATGGGAAGCCTCTGCCAAGGGCAAGTGGGGAGTATAACGGAGGCTCCCGGAGGAAAGAGGACTCATGAGTGAGCCTCAGAGGAAGCTCCTCTGCCTCCAGGCTCTTCGAGCCAAGTAGAACACAGCTTTCCTCTTGTCTTGGTGGCACAATAAAGTGGCAGAGCAGAGCTGTGAAGCACGCCACTATTGAAGGGATTGTTCCCACGCTTCTGAGGGATCCCAGCAGACTTAGCCTGAGGACATGGGTTCCGATTTTAGGAGAAGTAAAAAAGCTCGCTCTCAGGCAGTCGTTTGACTTCAGACAGGTGTGCCTTGGTTCCAGAAAAAACCCATCTGTGAAGCTACAGCCTACTCCCAGGATGAGAGGGTAGTGTGCTGCTAAGCCCCAGTGAAGAACCTCCTGTGGGGCTAAGGCACCCTCCCTGCCTGGGTTCCTGTTGTGCATCCTTGCGAGGAAGGGAGCTTCCTAAGCATCCCTATCCCCATGGAATTCTCTGATATTGGAAATGATCATCTCCACCAGCCACGCTTGCTTCCTTCAGGATTGGAGGAAGTGGTGGTTTAATTTGGTTTGCTTTTGAAATGGGTCTCGTAGCCTGGACTGGCTTTTATTTTGCTATGTAGTGTCAATGCAAAAACACTGCCTTTGCCACAGTGGCAGAGACATTCAGATCTCTGCCTTCGAGGCCAGCCTGGTCTACAGAGAGAAACCTTTTCTCAAAAAGGCAAACAAGTAAATCAAACAAATAACAATAATAATAAAACCCCACTGCTCTTGCCTTCAAAAGGAAGAAGAGAGAATTTACTGAGCCAAATTTTAGTGGTCATGGCCCAGGAAACCAGATTAATGTTTCCCCAAATAGCATATTCCACTATGGAAGTGGTTATGTAAGATTCTATTAGTTACAGGACAAAGAAATCAAATATTTACTAATGATAACTTTTACCAAATGATTTACTAGTGAGAAATAAAAGTATTTACCAATATAGTAGTGGGGGCCACAGGTGATGAGTCACAATAAATCTGGTAGTCAGGTAGAAATACAGTCAAAGGGCTCCATAATCACAAGAGATAGATCAACGTAGGTAGGGCAGTGAATGGTTTTCAAAAGGGACTAAAAATAACCCAAGATAATTTGGTTCTGGTCTTCAACACTTTAACTGTCCATAATCTTCCAAGTTTAGTCATTTTGCCTCATAAAATATTTAACACGGGTACAGCCTCCGCACCCCCACACTTTCTGCCTGCCTTTCTCTCTCCCTCTAGGAAGTTCGGTTCATGTTAGTGAAGAACAATCTTAAACTTACAACTCTCCTGCCTTACCACTCAAGTGCCGGGCTACCCGAATATGCCACCATGCCGTTTCTTCAGCGCTGGGCATAACCCAAGGCGTTCTTCATGCTAGGGAGGCTCTACTGACTAGCTCCATCCCCAGCTGTTTGGTTTTGTTTATTGAGACAGTGTCTCTATGGACTGGAGAGGTGGCTCCTCAGTTAAAAGCACTCGCTGCTCTTTCAGAGAGCTGGGGTTCAATTCCGAGCATCCACATGGCAGCTCACAACCATCTGTAACTCCAATTCCAGGGGACCTCATACCTCCACCTATACTAGGCACTCATGTACACACATGCAGGCAAAACGCTCATACATGTAAAATAAAAATTTAAAAATATGTATATGTAAGTATGCATATACATTAAAACTACACACCTTTAATTCCAGCATTCAGGAAGCTGGATGGCAGATCTCCTTGAGTTCAAGACCAGTATGGTTTATAAAGCAAATCTCAGGACAGCTAGGGAGCTACTACACAGAGAAACGCTATCTTGAAAACAAACAAACAAAAAAACAAAAAAACAAAAAAACAAAAAACAATGTCTCTAGGGCTAGAAAGATGGTTCAGCTCTTGAAAGCACTGGCTGTTTTTCCAGTGGACACAGGTTCAATTTCTAGCACCCATATGGTGGTTCACAGTCCATAATTCCAACCCTTCCATGGGCACTGCACACTTGCAGTATAGACATACATGCAGACAAAACACCCATTTGTGTTAAATATTTATTTAAAAAGATAATGTCTCACTGGATAGCCCATTCTGGCCTTCAATTCAGTAATCCTCCTGCTTCAACCTCCCAGGTATTGGGATTACGGACATGCACTACCAAGTCCAGCTATGGATAGTGATCTTTAAAAGGCAAGTGTTCCCCTGAGCATTATAGTACAGACCTATAATTCCAGCACTCCTGAGACTAAGGCAGGAGGATTCCAGTTCTGAGGACAGCCTGGGCTACCTAGAAAGATTGAGAAGGGGGAAAAATACGAAACTTTTGCTACTTTCCTGTGCATTCATTTAGAACAGTCTTTTGAGTAATCCCGGGTCTCAGTGCCTGAAGAACAGGAAGGAAATGTAACAAAGCAGAAGTGACTGAGACCATGGGAAGCAGCCGGGACTGCAATAGAGCCAGCCTGAAAGGCAAAGCCATTCCCAGCTGGAATTCAGGCCATGAATACATATTACATTAATTTTTTTTTTAATTATCAGAAGCATTCATGAACCAAGCTGAGCCCCCGAGCTGGAGATGGCTATCTCATTCACTAGATGCAGACCCTTCACTCTGAAGCTGGGAAGGAAGAAGTTCTTAATCTCTGATGTTCCAACCTGTGTTTTCTAAAACTGGCTCATTTATCTACAGTAAACCCTATCATCTAGTGAGTGGGACTTGGAGTCTTTACATTGCTGGATGCAGGGACCCAGGATGAGTCAGCATAGCACCTCCCCCGGCAAGCAAACGGCACACAGAAGGATCCAGGCTTGCTCACAGATAATTGTAAAACTGGATCCAAATGAGAACCTGAATTCAATCCCCAGCACCCTGTAATAAGCCAGACATGGTTTATTGTATTGTAGTGGCATGTGATTGAAATCCCAGCATTGGGAAGATGGAGACAGGCAGACCCTGGCTTAGAAACAGTCTTGGGACTGGAGAGATGGCTCAAGGGTTGGGAGCACTAACTGATGTTCTTCCAGAGGTCCTGAGTTCAATTCCCAGCAACCACATAGTGGCTCACAACCATCTATGATGATATCTGGTACCTTCTTCTGTATACTGTATATATAATAAATAAATAATTTTAAAAAAAAAAAACAAAGAAAACTCACAATACATGCACCTGTGCCTGTGTGCATGCATTTACATGCCCCCCCACAGAATATTTTTTTTTAAAGGAAAAACATGGGCTATTAATGTGACTCAGTAGGACTGCTTACTCTGTAAGCATGAGAACCTGAGTTCAAATCCCACCTCCCATGTAAAAAAAAGAGACATAGATAATGTGCCTGTAGCTCCAGTATTAGGGGATGAAGAAAAGCAGGTCACAGGAGTTCATTGGCCAGACAGCTGAGCTGAAGCAGTAGGCTTCTGGTTCAGTGAGAGAGCCTACCTCAGGACAACAAGGCAGAGAGCCATAGAGGAAGACACCTGACATCTTCCTCTGGCCTTAGCATGCGTTCACATGACAGCATGTGTACACACACACAGCCTTAGCATGCATTCACATGACAGCATGTGTACACACACACAGTCTTAGCATGCATTCACATGAGAGCATGTGTACACACACACAGCCTTAGCATGCATTCACATGACAGCATGTGTACACACACACAGCCTTAGCATGCATTCACATGACAGCATGTGTACACACACACAGCCTTAGCATGCATTCACATGACAGCATGTATATACACACACACAGCCTTAGCATGCATTCACATGAAAGCATGTGTACACACACACAGTCTTAGCATGCATTCACATGAGAGCATGTGTACACACACACAGCCTTAGCATGCATTCACATGACAGCATGTATATACACACACACAGCCTTAGCATGCATTCACATGAAAGCATGTGTACACACACACAGTCTTAGCATGCATTCACATGACAGCATGTATATACACACACACAGCCTTAGCATGCATTCACATGACAGCATGTATATACACACACACAGCCTTAGCATGCATTCACATGAAAGCATGTGTACACACACACAGCCTTAGCATGCATTCACATGAGAGCATGTGTACACATGCTTATGTACATGACAGCATGTATATACACACACACAGTCTTAGCATGCATTCACATGAGAGCATGTGTACACACACACATACACTAATTAAAAAAAAACTGGGTCAGATTTATTTTGAAGCACCAAAGGCTTCCTGGAGGAGCCAGCGTTAGCTCTATACTCTCTACTCCTAGGGTCCTTAAGGTGACATTTGCCAACAGACAAGCAAACCGGGCCCTGTTTTGGTAATCAGATATTTCTTTGTCCATTGCCCCTTATGTACCTGCTTCCTATTTGTGGAAGTGATACAGATGCTAAGATAAACATTAATACAATAACCAGCCAGTACTAAGCCCATGGCCCTTGCTTAGAGTGTGTCTTCTGTTAAATTCATTCCACAGGTGACTTATCTGGCTGGCTGTCTCCAAAATCTGTCACCTCAATACCAGGGCTTTTCTACTCAGCATGAAGGATATTTGTGACCAGATAACTGGCTGTGATGGGCACTGTAGGCTGTTGAGTTAACTGTCTCCCTGGACCCTCTGCTGGAAGCTAAAACTTCCCATCATACCAGTCAAAACTACCTCAGACATTGCCCATTGTCCCATGTAGATTAAGTCAGCTCTACCTGAGAGGGACTGGCCTATGCCCAACTCTCCTCAGCCAGGCCAATCTGATAAAAGTTAGCTGGGCTAGGGATGCCTGCCACTCTGGCAGAGTGCCTACCCAGCATGCACCTGGGCTTGATCTCCACCATCTTACACGCTGGACACTAACCCAACCCCAGGACCACTCTGGTCCTCATGGACCCCAGTCACCTCAGAGCCTTAGGCTAGTCAAACAACTTAGCAGGTGAAGGTGTTTGCCAAGCAAACCTGGTGACTGAGTTCCAGCCTGGTGACTAAGGTCCAGCCTGGTGACTGAGGTCCAGCCTGGTGACTGAGGTCCAGCCCCAGAGCCCATGTGAAGTGGGTGGAGTGAACCAACTCCACACAACTGTCCTCTGGCTTCCACAGGAATACAAACACACATCCACCACACAGATACAC
The DNA here is from genome assembly GCA_004025045.1 of Sigmodon hispidus. Classification (NCBI taxonomy): domain Eukaryota; kingdom Metazoa; phylum Chordata; class Mammalia; order Rodentia; family Cricetidae; genus Sigmodon; species Sigmodon hispidus. The sequence continues at coordinate 26,637 of PVIH01016728.1, forward strand.
TTACCGTCACACACACAATAATAATGTTTCTTAAATGTTATATATGGGGGGGGTTCTAGAGAGATAGCTCAGTGCTTAAGAGCACTGGTTTCTCTGGCAGAGGACCATCAGTCTGCAACACCCACATGACAATCTACAACCACCTATAATTCCATTTGGGGAGAATCTAAGACCCTCTTCTGATCTCCTTGGGCATCTGCACGCATGTGATACATAGAGACAAATAGGCACATGCACATAAATAAGAATATTTAAAACTCACAGTAGCATTTTTAAATAAAATAAAAATACATATTCTTTTTGGAAAAGTCAAAGGTTTCGACCTGTGGCCTTTAGGACCCAGACCAAGGAAGTGTCTTTAGAATCCATAGTCAATGAGAGACTCAGCTAAGACTCAGGGTTCACCAAAGGTCTCTCCTCCTTCTCTTCCCCAGGCCTAAGAGGGATGTGAAGCCCCAAAATGACCCTGTTACCAGGAGATAATTCAGACTACGACTACAGCGCCCTGAGCTGCGCTTCAGACACCTCCTTTCACCCAGCCTTTTTCCCACAGCGCCAGGCCATCAAAGGTGTCTTCTACCGCAGGGCCCAGCGGTTGAGACCACAGGATGACCTGCACCAGGGCAGCTCCCTTGGGGACCGCAGGCGACAGATCATCATCAATGTAGGTGGTATCAAGTACTCACTGCCTTGGACCACACTGGATGAGTTCCCCCTGACACGGCTGGGCCAGCTCAAAGCCTGCACCAACTTCGATGACATCCTCAGCGTGTGTGACGACTATGACGTGACCTGCAATGAGTTCTTCTTTGACCGGAACCCTGGAGCCTTCGGTACCATTCTTACTTTCCTGAGGGCTGGCAAGCTGCGGTTGCTACGGGAGATGTGTGCCCTGTCCTTCCAGGAGGAACTGCTGTACTGGGGCATTGCTGAGGACCACCTGGACAGCTGCTGCAAGCGCCGATACCTGCAGAAAATTGAGGAGTTTGCTGAGATGATGGAGAGGGAGGACGAGGAGGAGCCGCTGGACAGCGAGGACCAAGACACTGAGGGTCCATCGGCCAGTGAGAGCCGGCTGGGCCGCTGTATGAGGAGGCTGCGGGACATGGTGGAGAGGCCACACTCGGGGCTGCCTGGCAAAGTGTTTGCCTGCTTGTCAGTTCTATTTGTCACCATCACAGCCGTCAACCTGTCTGTGAGCACCCTGCCCAGCCTGCGGGAGGAGGAGGAACAGGTAAGACATTCTGCGACTCGGACCTTTATTCACCATTCCGGCCTTCCTTGGGCAGCTTCCCCTCATTGCACCAGGTGCCTAGTTTCCATGGTGCTTGACGTCATACTGTGTAGATGTGTTTGCACACATCTTCTCTGCCTCCCTCCTGGAGTCAGAATCCTGGTCTCTGCTCTGCCCCCTCTCCCATCCTGTGAGATCTAGAACCACACTCAGCAAAGGGAAGACCCTCAGTCTCTTCTGCAGACTGCATGAATGAATGAGGGTGACCCTGCCCGCCCCCCCAACATGCCTGCCTCTGAGCTGGGCACATTCCAGAGGCCATCAAAACTGACCTGAGCCCTCTCTCCCTTCTATAAGAATATTCCAAGCACTTTTTTTTAATCATGAAAACAATTGTTATACATAGGTCTGAGTGTATGTGCATATCTCTACTGGGTTAACATGTCTCTGTGCACATTAAGAAATTGTATATAGGGCTGGAAAGATGGCTCAGAGGTTGAAGAGCACCGACTGTTCTTCCAGAGGATCTGAGTTCAAATCCTAGCATCCACATGGTGGCTCACAGCCATCTACCTTAAGATCTGGTGCCCTCTTTTGGCACACAGGCATGGTGGAGGAAGAATGTTGTGTACATAATAAATAAATCTTTTTTAGAAAGGAAGGAAGAAAGAAAGAAAGAAAAGGAATTGCATATAAGACTTCTGACACAGACTGTGTGCTTCCAAAAGCCATGGGGGGGTCTCCCCTACTGCCTCCAGTCTATCCTCCTACAGGTCCTCCTGACCCTGTTCTCACACCCACCCAGCATTGAGGACCAAGGCAGGCAGTTTAGGGGTCATGGAACCCTCAGTCTATATGCCCCAAATATGCCCTGAAGACCCAGAATAACCCCATAGAAGTGCATGAGTGCCCTACACAGGACCTCCCCCAAATTGGACTTTGTTGTAATCTTCAGAAATATGGTGTTTTCCGTATAAAAATGCACAGTAGACTTTTCTTACAGATGACAGAGAAATGCCCTTGGTGAGAGCTGGGTACATGGAAGAGATTCCCTAGTGAGTCTCCTTACCTTTAAGACCCCTGAGCCTTTGATTTGTGACTCCTGACCTCCAACGAAGGAACAAGGTACACATGGTATAGAGATAATGTCATGCCAGCCAGCATTTATTGAGCACCAACTGAACACCCTGCATGTGCTAAGCATTTTATGATGTTTGACTTGGCCTTTCTTGCAAGGAAGTCTTTCTATCTACAGATATCATGGAGGATGTGAGCATCACTACTGCATTTACAACCCAGAGGGGTTTGCTGGCATAGTCTTATACACTGAAGTTTTTTAAAGGATCTTAAGAAAACATGTCACTAATAAAATTAACTTTTAATGGTCATAGGGACTGGGGACAAGGAGGGAGGGCTAGCCCCAGACAGCCTGAACCTGAATCCCATCTCACCCACTCCAGCAGCATAGCAATGGGAAAGTTAATAGACCACTCTAAGCCTCAGTTTCCCCACCTGTCCAGGGAACTAAGATCATTCTCATGAACATTCAATTTGATGAGTTAAGTCTATGTAAAGAGATTAGAACAGAGCCAGGTATGTTATCTAGTACCTGGGTCAGTGGCCGGCTACTCCATAACCATACAAAGGGGCTCATGTGAGAGGCCTCCTGTACACACCTGGGGCTACTCAGGTGGGGTGCATTCCAGAAAGGCTTCCAGGAGCAGAAGGGATTCCCCATCAGAGACTGGAGACATCATGTCTCCAGACTGGAGTGTATTTTCAGAAAGACAGACTACAGAGGTCCTCTGAGAACCTAGCCATGATCAAGACCCTTTAGAAAGTCTCTGGCTGGGACATCTGTAGCTTTCCAGGGCTCTAACCTCTTGGGGGCTGTGTGCTAAGAGGATGCTAGCTGGTGGGAGAGGGCGGGTGCAGGCCAGCTGAGTTTTATGGACTGTATCATCTGAGCATCTGTATCCATATTCTGAAGTAGAAAGACAAACAGAAAAAGAAAGGAAGGAATGCTGGACATTGGTGGTGCATGCCTTTAATCCCAGCACTGGGGAGGTAGACGCAAGTGTATCTCTGTGAGTTTGAGGCCAAAGCAAATGTCTACAAAGCAGATGTCAGGACAGCCAGGACTGTTACACAGAGAAACCTTGTCTCAAAAACCAGGTGCAGAGGAGGAGGAGGAGAACACACAAGACACATACAAGGCAGGAGAGCACCAGCCACTGGATGGGTGCGATTGTCTAAACTGAGGAAAGGTAAAGGTTCAGGAAACAGGAGCACTAGCTGCAGCTGCAAAGGAGGAGTCTGTCTGAAGGTCAAGATCAACAGTTAGAGCAATGCCCCAGAGCCTGGTGGCATGAAGAAGCAGGGAGTGGGGGTGGGGAGGAGTAGGGGGGTGTCCAACACAGGCTAGAGCTTCTTTACCTGCTGGCTTGCTGATGTGACCCCTGCCCTGTCTCTCCCCAGGGCCAGTGTTCCCAAATGTGTCACAACATCTTTATCGTGGAGTCAGTGTGCGTTGGCTGGTTCTCCCTTGAGTTCCTCTTGCGGTTCATCCAGGCACCCAGCAAGTTCGCCTTCCTGCGCAGTCCGCTGACCCTCATCGACCTGGTGGCCATCCTGCCATACTATGTCACGTTGCTGGTGGATGGTGCTGCTTCTAGCCGCCGCAAGCCAAGCACCGGGAACAGCTACCTGGATAAGGTTGGACTGGTGCTGCGTGTGCTGCGTGCACTTCGTATCCTCTATGTGATGCGTCTGGCCCGACACTCACTGGGGCTGCAGACGCTGGGGCTCACAGCCCGTCGCTGTACTCGTGAGTTCGGACTTCTGCTACTTTTCCTGTGTGTGGCCATCGCCCTCTTCGCCCCTTTGCTCTATGTCATCGAGAATGAAATGTCGGACAGCCCTGAATTCACCAGCATCCCTGCCTGCTACTGGTGGGCTGTCATCACCATGACAACCGTGGGCTATGGAGACATGGTACCCAGGAGCACACCTGGCCAGGTGGTGGCTCTGAGCAGCATCCTCAGCGGGATCCTGCTCATGGCTTTCCCTGTCACCTCCATCTTCCATACTTTCTCCCGTTCTTATCTGGAACTCAAGCAGGAACAAGAAAGGGTACTGATCCGCAGGGCCCAGTATCTCATCAAAACCAAGTCGCAGCTCAGTGGCATGTCACAGGATAGTGACATCTTGTTTGGAAGTGCCTCTTCAGACACCAGGGATAACAACTGAGGCAGGAAGACATCCTTGCTCTGCCCGCCAGCTGCAGCTTCATACAAGCACTGTCACCACTGAAACCTGGAGAAGGACTTCAGTGCTGTCAGGTCCAGCCCTGAGTGAGCCACACGCCACAAGAAGGATATGTACCACATCACCGAGAATCCCTGCCCTCCCTCTGAGCCCAGATGCAAAAGGGAAGCTAACTGAAGCCAGCACCTCACCCACCCCAGCTCACATCTGTTTCCCTCCCTCAGGAGCTGACTGGCTCCTTTACACATGTAAAGAACATGCCCAGCAAAACCTGTATACACGGGACTCCTGGAGAAAAACCCAGACAGCAAGCCATCACACATGATTTTAATGTGTCCACTGAAAGAGGAAAAAGCCTTCCATTGGGGGCTCTTGAGGAAGGAGCTGAGTCTCTAAGTGAAGCCAGTAGTAGGGTGCCATGTTGCTGGGGTCTCTGGGCCAGTGAGACGCTGGGAAGATGATAGACCTTTAGGTGACCACCATGGATGCTGTGTTCAGGCTCCTAGGCTCCTGACTCCCAAGCCTGTGCTTCAACCTTCTCGCTCACTCCACCCCACCCTTTTTTACAGCCCCCTCCGCATCCCAGTAGGGGGGACACCATAAGCCAATCAGCTCTGCAACTTTAAAGGTGAAATCGCTTCATTTTATGGTTTAAAATAAGTAAGATTTTAGCCTACTCCAATTTATTTTAATATTAAAAAAAAGCACTTTACATCCCTGACCCCAGCCTCGGTCTAAACCCAGGTGTAGCCCTGGGGAGTCTGGGGAGTGTGTAAGAAACCACCTCTGTGCCCTCAAAGGGAGACACTCCCTGGTCTCAAGAAGCATAGTGTGTGCACCAAGAGGGACCTCAGGCCAAGCTAGAAGACTCCATCTAAACTCACTGGGCCTGAGTCCTGGGTGCCTGTCACTGAGAGACCATCACACACATGCACACATATGCACACACTTGTGCACAAGGATACACATAAACACACACACACTCACACACACACTGCACATGTAAATATATGCGCACACACTTGTCCCCAGCCTCGATGGTACAACAGCTTCCCTGACTGCTTTATCCCACATCCCAGCTGCCTTCTATCTGTTCAGCAGCAGAAATTGCATTTTGAGACGTCTGGTTCAGACTGTGGGCTCGATGCAGCTCAAATCCCCGCTAGTGCCACAGTCTCCAGCCTTTCTCAAACTTCCACACCTGTCCAGACAGTCCACAGGCCCCTCCAGTCTCCCTTCAGACACAGCCATCCGCCTGGGCCTTCACACCGGCAGAGCCCTGCATAGTTAACTGTCTCTCACAGCCTCCCTGTCCTGAGCTCCCACCTCGGCAGCCTCCCCATTTTCTCTCTTCGCTGCTGAATCTTCACCGGGTGAAACTCACTTCTCGGCTCCTGAGCTCTGCTCCGTCTCCTGCAGGACCAGCTCCGTGTATACGGGCAGGGACTCTACCGCCGTTCCCTGCTGCCTCCCAAGACCTCGTGCAGGGTCAGCACCGATGAGGTGTTCAGAAAACCTTTTCAAAAAGCAGAATAAAGGGGAAACAGCGAAAAGGAAGAGAGATGGAAGATGTATCCGTTACAGCTTAGATTCGAACTGTCCCCAACCGTCTAGAGCCATAGCACCCCAAATGTGCCTGATCTCATCTGAAATACCACCCAGAAGCTCACATATCAAAGACTTGCTTCCCTGTGCAGAGGTGGGACCTCTGGTAATACAGCTTCAATGACCTCTGGGAAGTGGTAGAAAATTAGAGGGGGCGGGGCCTCTTTGGAGGAAGTAGGTCATCTGGGATGGTCCCTTAAGAGGTGTGTTGCCCCAGATAACTTCCTCTTGGTTTCCCTGTTTCTGGCTACAGTGGGGGGAGCAGCTGAGATTCACCAAAAGGCCCCTATTGGGATGCTGCATCCTGAGGTGAACCAGAAATGATGGAGCTGAGTGACCATGGTCTGAAACCAGAAACCAAAGTAAACCTTCCCTTCGAGCTGCTAGCCTGTGGTGTTTTGTTGTAGCAATGGAAAGCTATCTGTCATGTTGTTCATTTTTTAACACTTGAGACTGGGTCCCTGGAACACCCTCCCTCCAACACCTCCTTACCTCATGGGGAGACACAGTCATCTCTGTATGGCACACCCACAAGTAGGCAGAGTGGAAATACCATCCAAACCCCGAGGGCCTCCTTCAGGGCTCCTCTGACACCTGCTCCGGGTGACTCAGACCTGCAAAGAAAGTTTTCCTGCTAATTAGCATCACCTTCCATGGCCCAGCCCGGTGTCACAGCCCAGCTACTTCAGGAGAGTACCTCAGATTGGTGGGATGCCCTTTTCCCCTCAAGGGTAGTGATGAGAAACAGTCTACAAATGCACTAAGCAGGATGCAGAGGGGGCCTTCTGAAGTCAGAGCGAGAAAAGAAATGCCACCAGTCCAGGAGGGGACCCTCAAACTGAGAACAGAGCCTGAAGTGTGGAGAAGCAGGGAGTGGGGAGGGGGGGGGTCTGTGGCTGGGACCTCCAACCTTACCTTGCAGATTTAGCTCTGCCCTGATGAATAAGACTGAAGGATAGATTGACCACCACCCAGGACTTCACCTGGGGGAAAGAGGCTCCAGATTCCACCAACATAGCAAAGAGGTCTCAGACCTGAACTGAGGACACCTAGGACACCCAGCCAACTGCTCTAGAACAGAGGCCAATCTCTAGGTCAGGCGTTCTGTCCTCTTAGCCAGGGACTCACTGTCCACGAGCCATCTAAAGCTGCAAGACAGCTGCGGTCAGACCCAGCTGAGAGATGCAGTGGTCTGCTATGACCTGGTGACCTTGCCTCACCTGGCTAGGCCTCTGTGCTGACCCTGTTGGCCTTGTGTGCAAACCTTGGCTCTAGAAGACTCGGCAGCATCAGTCTCTAAGTCACATGATTGTCCCCACCTGGGACCTGTCAGACACTTCTTCAGAGTCACAGCAGAAAACAGCAGAATCTCAGCCCCACCTCTGAGTGGCCTGAGACCAAAGTAAGGTGACTGGGCACCTGTGTTTGATACCAAAGAGAGGGAAGAACCAGAAGACTGCAGCCATCAAGACCCAGTGCTTCCAGCTTTAGAAGCCTTTACTGCCAACAGGACACAATGAGTCCATGGCAAGATTTTACATGAAACAAACCTGGCTTTGACTTGCCTCCCACTTGTTTCCATCCTGTCCAATCCCCTGATGTACCCAGGTGAGACACTGTTACGTAGCCAGGCCTCTCTAAGAGGGAGCTAGTGGCTGTCATCTCCTCAGTTGTGGGCACAGCATCTGTTCACATCCCTTTAGAAGGCTCAGGGGAGCTGTCAGCAACACCTTCTTCCCAGCCAGCACTGGGGACCAAGGCCTGATATTCATGAGGTCCACACAGTGATAGGGAGAGAAATCGTGAATATGCAAATTAGGCAGAGAAGAAACTGACTGTTGGTGATGCTGGTGACTTCACAGAGAGCGACAGGGCCGAGGGAGGCAGAAAACAGCCCCTATGTGGAGGCCCATGAAGCCTGTAACCCCAGCTACTCCAGAGGCTGAAGAAGCAGCATTGTATATTCAGGTTGCACCAGGGCTAGCCTGGGCAACTCTGAGATTCTGTCTCAAAGTAAAAAGTACAAAGAGGG
>PVIH01016729.1:0-44522 GCA_004025045.1 Sigmodon hispidus
CTGAGGCCTCTAGCCCCCTCCTGACCTCTGGGCGGGGTCCGAATCCGCCCCTCGGAGACCCCAGCAGTTGGTTCGCTCAGTTCGAGGTCGTGGCGGGGTTTCCCTCAGCAGGAGCCGTGGAAGTGGTCAGGGACAGAGTCCACCTGCCCCTGCCCCAGAGAGCGCTGGGATTCTGCAGCCAGCGCTGGGTCCCGGAAGTGGAACCAGCAACAATCGGACTTTTCTTTTTCACCAGAGTCTAAGGTTGCAAAGCTTTCAGTCATTCATTATCATAAGCATATGGCCTAGCTTGTGTTTGCAGGTGGAGAAAGGTAACGTTGACATGGTTGAAAGCAGGATGAAATTTTCATACATTGAGTTCTTTCCAATAGACCTTAATGCTTCTACTTCTCTGTTCAAGTCACCCTACCTTGTGGAGAACAGTTTCCTCATCCTAACTTGAAATTGTATAAAACCCAAGATCTGGAATGAACTTTAATGGACTAGTCTGTCATGATCTCGAGCTTTAAAAAATCATAATGACAACTGTTCCCACTACCTCTCTATCTGCTTATCTCATGGCAGACAGTTCCAACCCCTCAGACACTGTTTTCAGATTAATGTTGCTACCATACAGGAGGGATTCGTGTCATGGGCCTACTCAACAACCATCTGCTTGTCTCCAAATCCACAGATTTGAGAACAGATGATAGATTATAGACTGTCCAGAACAGCAAGTCTGTAGGATTTACTAAACTAGTTTTCATATAACTTCTTATACTCCTAATAAAAATTAATGAAATAATATTAATATCAACCTCACCCAGGACTTGGAGAATAAGGTCCAGGAACACAACCCTGTAATTGTGAGTATTATAAAAAGAGTATATAAGTGCCTACAAAGGTGGATGAGTATTAGTTTTCTTAAGTAGCCACAATGAGCCCAATGCACTTTGGTTTTCATCAGGGACTATGAAAGTTCAGTTAAATCTCCAATGAGGAAGAGAGATAAAGACCCTGGACACACAATCACAAGGGAATCCTGAAGCATTTTCCCTGGGTCTGCAGCTAAGGGGATGAGCTTAATCATAAATCTCAAGGTATTGTTGTTCAGTTTCTGACAAATTCCATCACTTATGATACTACAGCCTCTAACAATCACAAGAATTGGGACTCTCATTATCCTAAAAGAACAACAATAACAACAAAATACTGTGAAACAAAATTTAAAAAATCAATTCTCAGTGTCCTAAAAGATGTATTCACTACTTATCTGAAACTACTAAGTTTATTTAACAAAACTTAATCAGCACATATACACATATACATTGACAAAACCAAACATTACAAATTATTAAGGATATGTTTTTATAGGCTGGAGAGATGGCTCAGCAATTAAAGGCAAGGCTCACAACAAGAATATATTTAATATGTCTTCTTATGAGAACTACGAACATTTAGGGAAAGTAAGATTTTTTAAAAATACATTTCAGTTGATGAAGAACTCACCAGATCTACAATATTTCTCATATCCTGAATAATTAACATTAGATAAAAACATTTATATCATTAATTTAAATTCTGAAAAATTAGTTGCTCACATGACTTCTATGACCCATGATGCAGAGTACTTCTTTCTTCTCTTTTCTTCCTTTCTCTCTCTCTCTCTCTCTCTCTCTCTCTCTCTCTCTCTCTCTCTCTCTCTTTCTCTTCAATAATTAGAGAGTGGGGACAATATTTTTTCTAGGTAGGTTATGGATAATGGGAACTGAAATAAACTAATCAGATGAAAAATACAATGCATTTTATTAAGGAACTCATAAAACCATGAATTTAAACCTGTACTGAGTTTTTTTTATGTAAGACAAATGGACACTGGTGGCACTTGCTGAGCCCTGGAATCTAGTAGCATGGTGGAGCTGCCAGTGATAGAGATAAAGAAGGAGAAGTGTAGAAGGAAGAAGACCAAGAATTGACTCAGTATTCAAGCTGGGCTGATATTGTTTGATAAAAAAATGGTATCTTTCAATGTCTGTTTCCATTCATACAGTAGAGTTAAGGCACCTACAGAGGTGTAAGCATACAGCTACCCACAACAACTCAAACAGTAAGGGAGGTCTTACTATGTGCTCTCAGGTAGACAGAGGAACAGCCAGCAAATACACACATGACTACAATGGGCTAAACCTGTTTCATCAAGTTAGAAGGAGGACAAAGTAGTCGATATTAGCTGAAGACCATATTGAGATGCTGACAGGCAAGGGTAAAACTGGAGTAGAATTTCCAACAGAGTTATCTAAGGATGGTTCATTGGTGATATATCATTTCCTCTACTCTTAAGGAAGTTGTGTATTTATGTTTATGAGAGAGATGAAATCAAATATCTGCAATACCCCACATGGAATTTGTTTTATCAATCTCAATTACAAGAATGACATTAAGAATGCCTCTTTGGGGACAGAGTCCTAAGAAAACAGAGGCAAGCACAGCTGTAAATCCTGACATGTTTATGATAACAGAAACTCAAACAACCTCATTGTTTCAAGATTAATATATTAAAGTTATGACTTAAAGCACATTAAATGCTGATGTTAAATTGGATTGGGCTAAGAAAGACCATAGTATTTAATCACTTAAAGCTGGAGGATAATGTAATAGTTGTTATCCATTTATTGCACAAGAAAGACAAAACATGGTGAGCTCATGACCTTGTTAGAAAAGTCCACATATTAAGTATGTTTTGTACAATACAGAGCTTTGATAACTGGAAAATATTTATTTAAAATTAACTGAGATAAGAACTCATATTTTACAGTTATTAGTTATAAAGATGGCATGTATAGAAATAACTGGATAATTTCTCATAGCTTTATTACATTAGTTTTCAGATACTACGTTTTTTCAGTGTGGAGATATTTTTTACGATAAGAGATGTGAACATTTATTCTTAAAGATAAAACAGTAATTTATTATGTTTTCCCAAACAAGGCTACTGTTTACAATATGGATCATCCTTTAGGTACACAGATTTGACCATATATAATGTTGGCATCTGCAACACATGCAATTTAAATTCTTACACAAAGCGATAGTCTCTTATAGTAAATATGTTCTTTAAATATATGTTAGCCTCTATTACTGTCAGAAGGTCTCAGATTTGAGAACACTTTTAATTCACACCATTCTGGAGAGTGTCTTACATCTTTAAAATGCTCACATTTCTCTTGGAGAATTGATTTGTACTCTAAAGTGATTTTTTTTTTCCATAAACAAGCGAAGACTTTTACTTTGGGACAGATGACATTACTTTTTTTAAACATCTCTTCATCCCAACATGAGGAAAGCTGCTATAATATGCTTTTTATTTTCTTTTAATAATGATCTAGTGGCTTTGTTTTTGAGAATTTTCTTGCACTATTTACTGAAGTGTTGCAGCTAGCGAAGGAAATTGGGCATATGTCCTTATCATGTAAGGATTATTTTTTTAGAAGTGGATTTTCAAGGTAATAATTAAAGTATTATAAAAAAATATTTACTCTTGATTGGTCGAGACCCTGTCCCTCCATTTTCAGGCAGCTAACACAGAGACGCCTACAGCAGGACTAAGCCTTTCTCAGTAAGCTAGCAACAGGACACAAGAGTGGTTATAAGCTGACCACACTGAAATGTAGTCAGGCAGATTAAGGGGAAAATTGGAGTTGAGTCTCCACCAGATTTACATAAGGGTGGTGCTCCTTGGGCCAGAGACCACATCTTTGTCCTCCTGGCTCCCCAAGCCAAATTTCCCTCACTCAGATACCATCACCCTCAGTGTCTCTCCTTTTTAAGCTTTATGTAATAAAGCACGGTGATTGAGTGTGTTATGTATTATTGAATTTCAGTGTCATGATGCCTTTGAGACAGTATGTTCTGTTCATGTGCCATCAATGTAGGATGTGAGGCAGAGTTGACCTTATCTGGTCTGAAGGATGGGTTAGTGGCAACCAGCCCTTTTCCATTTTGACCAGGGGGACTCAGCACAGCAAACTTTCTGTCCTGCAACTTCCCAGCAAACACTGGAAATCTGGCCTAAATCTGTAGACAGCTGAACAAATGCATGCGCTTGTCATGACAGAACATGGCAACTTCTGTGAATCAAAATGGCTCTGCCCACTGAGGAAATTAGACAGGCTCTGTCTGTCCAGGGCTAACAGAATCTACTACAGGTTACACATTCCTAATCTGACAGCTTCATGCCCAAAATGTTCCTAAATATGAAGGTTTTGAGGATTATTCTGAGGCTCAGGTGAAAAATACCACACTCTATGTAACAAGTTGTAATAAAAATGCAGGTGTACCACGTGGTTTATCCAGTGTCACCAAGAGAAAATAAGAAGCACTCCCATTCCCTGCCATCATGCAAAGGTTGCTTCATGAACAAAATTATTAAAAAATATGATTATTTTCAGACAATGTATATGAGGTAGGTATGAAACAGAAATGGATACTATGCTTAGATTGTTTCCTTTTCAAAGATAATTCATAATGTGTATTGTGTAATTCATTCTAAACTATGAGAAAAAAAACAATTGAAAGCACTTTGTTTCCACATATTTCACACAACTGATCTGCAATCTGTGGTGTGTTGACACAGGAGGTTCTGGGAAAAGAAACAATTTGGAGAATTGGGACTTTTCTGAATGTCAAATGGAATGGTAGAGTCTTTAAGTGATGGGTAGAGAAGCTCCTAGGAGAGAAACTGATCCAAAAAGAAGCTAGATACTAGACACCAGAAACAGAATGCAGTTCTGGGATGCTAGGTAGGGATTTGAAGGACTGGAATACAGTTTGCCCTATCCCAGCAAGGAAAGCCTGTATCACATCTTAGGGGAAAAGGCAGGTGAAATTTTCTGTTTTCTTCATGTCTGGGTCCTTAGGAACACTCTTTAGGGATTTCTATATAAGCCATATTGCAAGGGGAAGAAAACTATTCTTTTTTGGGTAGCATAACAGCTTGCAGGTACAGCTCTCCTGGGGCTTGAGGCTGATGCTCATGGGACACTCTGCCTGGAGATCAGCTCATGAGACGGTAACAGCCAGCAGAGCAGCAACCACAGTGCCCTGGGGATTAGTGCCAATCAGAGAGATGACCTGTATATCTCTAGGAGCATTGCAGAAGATTTCCTGGGCCTGGTGTATAAAAATATGTAGAAATGAAGTGAGAAGACTTGGAACAGAAGTCCTTAAAATATAGAACTTCATCTAAGGAGGCTCACAAATGCAAGATAAACCCAAGGGCACCTTGAGTGGTGTGGTGGTAGATGATGATAGTGGTGGTGGTGGTGTATGTATGTTGGTGCATACACAACTGTGCATGCATACTTGGATATGTATTTGCATGTCTGAGCATGCTCATGTTGCAGAGGGATAATTAAAGATATGTTTGGCTTCTGTATACGCATTCCTGTATGTGCACACATGTGCATGCCAGTGTGTGAAAGCTAGTAAATCACTGTCTTTGAGGAGAGGTAAATGGGAGGTAATTGCTGGCTTAAAAACATTTCTTTTGACAGATTTTCATATATGAGTACAGTATTTACATCATTTCCTCCCTCCCATTTTTTCTTCCATTTCCTTCCACATTGTCTTCCACTCAACATCCTCTCAAACTCAAGATCTACTATTCTTCAGTTATTTGTTTTATGTGTGTGTGTGTGTGTGTGTGTGTGTGTGTGTGTGAGAGAGAGAGAGAGAGAGAGAGAGAGAGAGAGAGAGAGAGAGAGAGAGGAGAAAGTCTACAACCTGCAGAGTGCCTTCATTATTGTTCCTATGTATATGTGTTTAGGGTTGACTATACAGGACTAGATTACCTATGATATATCTTGTCCCTGTAGAAGACTGAATGTCCCTTAGTTGTTTTAAATGGATATGCTCTAACTTCCCCTCTCATCCATGTATAGGTGGTGTTATTTTGCTACAAAGCACGGATGCCTGTGTATTCTTTATAGGTGATAGGAATGCTCACCTTCCTGCCCTCAGCTCTTAGTAGCAGTGCTCTCTTTCGAGGATTCAGTAGGATTATCTCTGAAGAAAACACACAGAAATGTAACTAATGAGAAATAAATGGGCTGCAGGGAGTCCCAAGTATAACTATGGACTGGAGTACTTATAAATGCCATGTCACACAAACTTACCATGGCCTAAATCTGCCTTTTTTTTAAAGGACTCTGCCTAAAGTTGGCTGTTACCATAGCAAACATTGTTTCCTCAGACATAAATAACAGGCAGCCTTAATGGAGACCGTGAGGGAACTATCTGGAGGTAAAGAGACTTTTAATATTTGGAGACTATATTAACTTACTTTTCTGTAACAAAATACCACAACCAAAACAACTTATTTGTGATTATGGTTTTAGAAAGATGGGTTCATCATGGAAAGGAGACATGGCACCAAGCCGCCAGTGACAAAATTCCTCCAGTAAGGCCATACCTCCTAAACTTTCCTGAACAGTATCATTAGCCAGGAACCAAATACTTGAGTCTACAGGCAACATTTCCCATCCAAACCACTACAGAAGTGGACTGGGAAACATGAAAATATTCCTTCCTGCTCACTATTTGACTTAATGAGGCTTTGTTCTTGCTATGGGGAGTTTATCCTTCAGAAATTACACAGCTTTCCCTTTCAATCACATTTTCGTTAGATGCAACTTACAAATAACTTGGTATGCTCAACGTGAAGATTTTTCCCCTGACAATAAAACTTCACATCTGTGTCACACACTCCAATAACGAAGTTAATAGCAAAGACAGTTTTGCAGAAAGTTATTAAATTGATTTACTGCTAGAAGAGTCTAAATGATCTACGTTCATCTCAAAAGCAAAAATATGTGTGAAATACAAATCCCTACTTGTTCTCACAGCAATATAGTATGAGGTGTCTCCTAGAGGCTACATAGAAGGTAAGGCATGATGTGATCAGCTGTAAATGGTGATTACACATCACAGAAGACACCTCCTGGGGTCAAGGTTAAGAGTTGAGAGATGGAATTATACTCAACAGCTATTTGGGAGAGCGACACCGATGCTGAGGACACACTTTGTGTGCACACCTGTGTTCAGACATCTGTGTTTACACATGCCTGTGTGTGCAAGTCAGCAGACTCTTATCTCAGAGGAGACAGGTGTCCAGGAGAGGAATGTTGTTGCTTTAACTTCGACCCCTCTCAGTTTTATGTTCTTTCCTTATCAGTTTCTAATTTCTTTTCTTTTCAGTGCCCTGAGAAAGCTTGCAACAAAACATCTGCTACATTAAGACTATAAAATTATCTAGAAAGTAAACAACTAAAACAAAATAAAATCAACAAAAAAATCCATCACTAGTACCATCAAACTGCTAGCTTTCCTGCTAGGTAGGTTTTATCATTATTATTATTCTTTTCTCAACATGTAGGGATTTGTATTTCTTAGCCTTATATGTCCAGGGTCTTACTGCCTCTCACTAACTGCAAAATGAGGGTTCTGAACCACATGAAAATGAGAGTGTGTAGTTCTTTGCCTTGAAAGCATCATGCATGTGCCTGTCAGTTCTTGGCATGACCGGTGACAGGGCCTTGTCAGTGCAAATGTGAAGCTATTTTATATTGGACACTTGGCTAAAATTCAGGCTCACATCTGCTTTTGGTTAAGAAGCTGTACTGGTGAACACTGTGTTTGAACACTGAATGTGTGAATATACTAAGTATACTACTTGAAAACAAAACTGAGCTCTTGAATAAAAAATTGATTAACTGCCAAAAAATTAACACAGACTAAAGTAAAACAAAATGTAAGACAAATTTGTATCAGGGTGAAATGGGCCAGGAATCTTACAGTCTTTGAATCACTTCTTCCATGCAGAAGTGCAGAGATCAGATTCAGATCACAAATTGCTGGGGAGAAATCTCAGACTGACTGAACATGTAGCATTAGGCCTTGATGAAAGGACCTGGAGATATCAGGCACGGAAAAGGTTTCTACTTTCAGTGGAAATGTGTGTGTATTGTAAGTTTGTACAGGTTCACCAAGACAAGCAAACAGGTGACTCAGCTTAAATCTATTCTTGCCAAAGTAGCTTATGAAAAGTGACAACTTTCTTGACTTCTTTTTATGCTATGGTTATTCAAAGCCAAGTGTCCCTCTTTAAATCTCTTTCCACAGATTGTTTCATTGTGAAGACCTTTTAATTTTTTTCCCATTGGAGATTAGGCCAGTGACATAGTCCTTTCCATGGGTACTGGGAAGGTATAAGCATTGTTAAAACATTGTTAAGATCTGCTATAGTTAAATTTTCTTTGTTATATATCATTGTTGGTGGTGGATTCTGTAAAGTTTGTAAGCTGCCTTTCTGCTGTTCATTTTCCTGCAAATAACCAGAAGCATAGAGAATGTGGTAACTGACTTGCTAATGAGCAGTACTTGGATGTTCTCTTGTCCTCCATGCTGTTTTGAGCAAAAAGACTATTAGACTAATACCATACAGACTGCCCATAGCACCAGAAATCTGGAACGTTCTACAGATGCCTTGAGACAGCCATGGAAAAGTTGTCACTGGCTTCTCTGGTTCCTGATAGTACAGCCAGTGCCAGGAGGACTGTCTAAACTATTTGGACTAGACGTTGTGCAGTCATACATTTTCATTAGCCACTTTTACTTTGGCCATAGGGTTAGCCCTTCCCTTGGAGCAGAGACAACTATTGCTGGTAGCAAGAATCTGACTGATCCAAAACATAAGCTTTCATAACAATGATTGGTCCAGAATCAAAGGCTATCCAAACAATGCCTGTGACGGGCTCAAATACTCATTATCCAGTACATAAGCAGGCTGCTTAGTTTACTCCATGAACTGGATGAAAGACACTTGCTGCCTTGTATGTTCTGGTCCACCATAGGTTTATCTCAAGTGATCTTGAGTTCACAAGTGCTCAATTCAGTTCAGTACTGGCCGCAGCTTGATTTCACAGGCATTATGTATGCCTCCCTACAGTTTGACAGCTGAAGGTCTTGAGAGTACTATCTGAATCCAAGATGGAGACCTTCTAACACTACTTCCTGCTACACCGCAGGCCTTCCAAATAGCCTGACATGTTTACCTCAACTCCCACAACTGCTTCTTGATGCTAAAGAGGTGTTTGGGCCTCAAAGTGTCCAGTAGTTGGTGCCCTACTTCTGATACTCACTACAGTTCTCTGAAATAGCCCTTTTGGCCCCAAGTCCTGGATTTCCAGTATAAAACACTGGCAACTGCTGCTGATAGTTGAAAAACAAGTTTCTTACATAGACTTCTGATCCACCCACCAGCAGCACCCAGAGGCTCACATTCGCCTGGTGGTCTCAATATGTATCTGCTCCCCCAGACAACTTACTAATCCTATGAAAGGCTCCCATTCACTTGCTAGAATCCAACCAGTGGGAAGAGACTCCTTGAACCTGACTGATCTTTGCTTAACCCAATGCCTAGTTTCTGATGCTTCATGTCCAAAATGCTTTCCTGACAAAGGCAAGGGTCAAGCAATTCCAAACACCTAGAGCAGAACATGAAGAAAGGAATTAGAAGCAGAGAGAAGAAGAAAGATTCAGGAAACTAATAAAATGTAGCAAGGAGCCAAGAGAAGAATCTCCAAGCTACGGTCATGAGAGATTCTCCAGAGAGATGCCAGTTCTGTAGAGGCAAGGCTTGTACATTGGTCATTACCAAGGACTAAGGATCTGGATACTCAAGGCTGGCATAACAACTGCAAAATTAGAGGGTACATCCTGCTGCGGCTACTTGCTGCTGTCAGATAGTGGGCGAAATGCATGCTGCTAGCATGTAACATTTGGAGAGCTTCGTGCCAATCCACAATGTATATCAAAGGAAAACACAGAGCCCTTGGCCAGCTGACTGGTGATATTTCCCACTCAAAGCTTCTCTGTCCTTTTATTGGTGCTCACCCTGTGGAGACTGAATCCATTTCTCTCAACTGAGCACCCTTCAAGGACAGAGATTGTAATCTCCCTCTTTTCTTTATTGTCTGCTATATCTTGGTAACACCTTGAAGTGTGGCTCAGACATACCTTAAAAGAGCAGCAACATAAGAATACAGGAAGACCAAGCATTATACCAATTTTCCTGCTTCTCAGTTTCCTAGATTATGGCTCCTGTACTAAGAAGTCATTTCCCTGAGACCCTTCTTGAGCATTCCCTTGAGGACAAGTGTTTGACATCTACCTGTTATGGGATATTTTGATTGCACTCTGACACTACCAAGACTGACAATAAAGTTCATTTTTAATTAGAGGGTCACCCAAATTAGCCATAGAGGTTTTAGAGAACCAAGAACAGATAGACACAGAAAGTAGTAGGGTGGGACTTAGAAAGATTCTCAGCTGTTTTGAATCCAGGAATGAGAGAGAGATAAGGTCACTGGTCACTTTTCTGCCTTATCCCTAATCATTCAGGTTCTTAGTCAATATCTGACTCACAAGTTTTTATTGATAAAGAGTAATTAGATAAACACTTCATCCACCACTTTGTAATGTGAATCATGCCATCAATGAAAACCCTGCTGCAGAAGCAAGTCATTATGCAAACCTGGTGTAGAGCCTGCAAAACTGAAGGTTCCATTTTACCAGGCTGGTTTTTGTCTTCTAAGACACAGCAGGAATGAAGTTGGTTCTGGATGCTTTACTCTGAGTTTAGAATGAAAACATCTGTTGAGAAGGAAACCAGGTGTTGGGCAAAGAATGTTGACACTATGCATTGCCCCTCATCGACAGCATCCGGTGGGATTTCTATGCTGTGTTTGTTAACACTAGTTAATGTAATTTTTGTGATAATTGTAGAGCAAATAGAGCAAACTCTCAAATATAATTAGGGAAAAGTGTTCCTAATTAACTTGTAACTCCTGAGTTGCAAAGTAGAGATAGAAATCAGTTACACATTGTCAGGCCTAATGAGCAGGAATGCACTGTACATTTCAAGGATGGTGAGCCAATGAAAACCAAAAGTGCTTACCAATACCCTCCTGTGGATCCTTCTAGAATCCCAGTGTGTACAGCAAGAGTATGTAAGAGAATTTTGTTTAGGTCTATAGAACTACCGATCTCCAAGATGGATATTGTATAAACAGGGATGGCAACCTCAGATGGTTTGGGAATATGTAGGATAGATGCAGATGATCACTTAACATTAAACTTACAGACATAGAGTGTGTGTGTGTGTGTGTGTGTGTGTGTGTGTGTGTGTGTGTGTATGTGTGTGTATGATACATATGCTTCAGATATTGATGTTGAATGTCTTTCTAAATCATTTCTACACCTTGATCATATTTTATTTTGAGAAATGTTCTCTAACTTAGCCCAGCTCTCACTGATTGGACTGGAGGATCCTGCTCTCTTTGTGTCCCCAGTGATGGAGTTATAGGCTTGTGCTGTTCTGAGTTCTTGGGATCCAAATTCAGATTCTCATTTTTGCAGGGCAAAAACTGAACAATCAGTATAGCTCACATAAAGGATTTTGATGAAACTCTATAGTGCTTTTAGATAAGTAAAAGACCATAATAACACTAAGTCCCACCCCAACACAGCACTACCATCAATGATATTTGATTACATGCTATGTTTTGTGCTACAGTTAATAAAAAAAGGACGTAAGGATGACTTGTCTAGATACAATTATAATAACCCTTTTGTAAAATTTAAATAAAAATATTACTCACTGAAGCATAACCATGATCAGTAGTTAGAAACATACTATCAAAACAGGATCTCCTACTGTGAAGATGCATGGGTATGAAGACTCCATGGGATGGACTTGTGCCATCACACTGAAATACTCCTTCAGACTTCAAGATAGAGAAAGGAAAACTTGCATCTACTTTAATACATCACTATGTGCAAGGATGCTCACTTCTTCAAGCAGAGCTTCCTTGTATATAAGTCCTCATCCCTTTCTAATCTCAGGAAAATATCTCACTTGATTTTTCATGCCAGCTTGCCACTTCATGGAACTAGCTCTAGTGCTTTGGTTTATTATCTGTTTTGTCTACCAAAACACAAGATCTATAAAGGCATATCTCTTGACTTATGCTTGAGACCTCTTACAATGGTTTATGAACTGATTATAAAATTCTACTCAGGTTATTCATTTTCTCATATACAGTTCACCTGGGAAAGCAGAATTTCTTTCTCCTTGTCTTCTTCTCAACTCCATTTTCCATCTGGCTCCTTAAAAAAAAAAACACTTAAAAAAAACCCCATGATCTTAGCTATGGAAAAGAAATGTGTGTCTTTGGGAATGCTGGTCTAATCTGGAATTTCCCTTCTTGTAACACTAAGCACCATGGCTTCACATCAATAGGGTAAGCATACATCACACTCACTGATATGTTTAATGAATGAATGAGAATAACCTACAAATACTTATATACTTCTAGGGCAGAGTGAGGTGGGTATGGCTTTAACAGTGCATATTTCCTAGCTTAATTAGAATTACCTTGGTAGGAGAAAATTGGGAGTCAGAACAGTGCTTAGGACCCACAGTGCAAGAAAGGCTGTGATTGAGGCTTCTATAAACTGTGGCCAGAGGGCCAGCCACCTGTGTGTAGAAATAAAGCTACACTGATACATAGTCACACCCATGCAGCTATGTATAATCTGTGACTACTTTCACTTAGTATATTTAGACTAAGTGATTCTATTGAAGGCCCAAAGGCATATAAACTGGAACACCTTCTGTATCTCTACCAAGTTGGCCTACTCTTGTTCTAGAATCTGAAGGGGTGCTTTTAAAACACGTGCTCAATGCATAGAGACTTGGCTGAACCTTCCAAAGATCTGTCATAGAAAGAGAAAAGAAAGCCAGCAGCAGGTTCCAGTATTGGGGTATGAAGAGCTCTCAAGTAAGCAGAAATTGGTAACTGGCATCATGGAACAACTGTACCTTGGCAGGTGCACACACCTGTGCATAACCAGGAGAGACTGAAGCAGACTGTGCCAGGATATCATATCCAATCTGTTCTGTAGTAAGAAGTTTCTGGCCCAGCCTAGCCCCGAGACCCAGACCCACAGTTCCAAATAATCACACAAAGTCTTATATTAATTACATGTAGTTTGGCTTATGGTTCAGGCATATCACTTGCTAACTCTTACTCTTAAGATAAACCATGATTAGCCATATGGCTTAGTACTTTTTCTCAGAGCAGCATTCTCCATCCTGTTTCCTCTGTGTCTCCCTGGCATCTCTGCTCTGCTCTTCCTCTTCTCAGAGTTTGCTTAGTCTGGTATTCCCCACCCATACTTCCTGTCTGCCTTCTGGCCAATCAGTGTTTTAGTAAGCCAATAGGGGGGACAAATATTTACAATGTACAAGAGCATAATCCCACAGCACATTTCCATAGCTAACAGAAGAAAAGTAGCTGCTGTGGCACTGTATGGGGGAATGAGTGCTGGTAGCAAGCCATGGAGCAGTGAAGGCTGCTAGTAGACACTGAATATCTCTTTTTTGAGCCCAGACAGCTAAAGAAAGTCAGAGACTTGAGGGATGGCTTATCAAATAAGGCCACTTGTGTAAACATTAGGACTTGAGTTCAAATCTGCAGCATCTCCATTTGGGGAGGAAGGTAAACACTGGAGCTTTCTAGAATCCAGCCTACCTCCAGGTTCAGTTGAAGAATCCCATTTCAAGGGAATATGGCAGAGAGTGATAGAGTTGGACAGAAAACATCCATCCACTCTCCTCTAGCCTCTAGGCATACTGACACATGTATCAGGGGAAAATATTACCTCATTTCAGTCCTGATACGGTGGGTTAGCCTGAGTTTTCTGAGCTGAACTGAGCTGGTACTATACTACCCAGAACTCCCATCCCTTCCTGGATGCAGATGATGGTGTCCACAGGGAATTCTGAAGTTGTGCAGGTACAAATGAGGCAACATGCAGGATTTCTGATGATCTTGGGCAAGGTGCAGCCAACACTGGCCTATTAACATTTTAATTGTTCTGCTGCCTCCCCTTCTGGGAAGGAGGCAGCATGGGGGGTGCACAGAGCTGTCTGGTCATATCGTATCTCCCCTCTCAGCTTCCACAGGCTCACATAAATGAAAGCTCTGAAGCATCACTCATGGGCAGAATACAACCAGTGACCAGCAACAGAGGTCTGTCATCCCATGTCCTGGTTGGTTGCTGATTTCTCTCATGTTTCATGTCCACCTTTTCTTCCTGATGATAGCCTGATGACCAGTATCATTTCCCAGCTCATCATCAGGCAAAGAACTTTCTTCATCAGCTCTGACTACAATAGCAGGTCTAATCCTGACAGTAAATCCATTTTCCTTGTCACTTTTAGGGTTTCTGCCTTCCAGTGAAACAACAGTTGATATGCCCGGAGATGAGGTAGGTTGCCTCCAAGACATACTCTGATAGTACAAGGTAACTTAAACACTTACAGTTCCACTTTCCAAAAATAAGTGACAGGTTACAGACAAACCTCCTTCAGGTGTCAAGTCCTTAACATCAAAATGAAAAACTTATTTATATAATTTTGTTTTATGTGCAGGCATGTTTTGCTTGAATGATTGTATGTTTGTGCATATAGGAGAAGGCCACAAGAATGGGCCAAATTCCCTACGACTAGAGTTCCAGGGGTACTGGAAATTAACTAGGGTCTTTTGGAAGAGCACCCAATGCTCTTAACTACTCAACCATCTCTCCAGCCACTTTAATACTATAATTAACATAGACCATTTTTCTCTTGATTAAATTTAAGTTCACTAATAATGGACTCTTGAAGCCAAATGAAACCAGATAGATGTTGTCTTCCCAACTTAAGTTCAAGGGTGTTCCTTTGTCCAGATACTCCAGTGAGCAGAATGATAGTCCATCAAATATGTGCTCATCTTTGCTCCTTAAGCCCATGATTACACTCCACTCACTTTGAACTAGAACATACAAGAAATGACAAGAAATAGACAAGAAATGCTGGCTTTTCTAATCTTTATTTTTTTGAACGATAATATATTTGAGTTTCAACATGAAATAGGTTTTACCCTTTGCTTTTAATTTCTCCTTGGAAATTTGATATTTCTGCATTGCTGTTAGGTTCTTCTGAGACATTTGTATTCATTTTTACCTTTGTTCTGTTGCTTTTTGTTACTATAGAGGCCTGGACTCACTGTGCTAGACAACATGAGTAGATATTGTTTAGAATAAGAAATGAAATTGAAGTTTAATTCTGAATCCTGAGAACACAATGACTCTAAATTTGATTAAAAATCTTGCTCTTCCAACCCGTAGCACTGACTCTTGCTGTGATGTATAAACTGTCTGCCCAGAATTCTAAATGATACTCTCCCTCAAAAGCCATAAAGAGGGAAGAAAAGCTATCATGGTAAACTACTTTGCTCCTACTTTTGAAGGAGCCTCTGGGTGATTGCAAAAAATTGGGTACAAAGAAAAGTGCCTTGGGGTTGGGGATGTCTTTTAGTGGTAGAGCACTAGCAGATGATGGCTTCAAAATACAGCAATACTAAGAAAAAACAGCAATAGGATGTCTTGAATTGGTGAGCTCAAGTAGCGACGATGCCTAGAGTAGTGTCTCCAACCTGGTTTTCACTAGGCAGGAGGACATATTCACTAATATTTACACTCTGTTTTATCCGTCAAACTGTTCATAACTCATACAGGGTAGATATTATTCATTAGGAATCTAATGGAAATAGGAAGAGAATGAGAAGATATAATACAGGAAAAGAGAAATCTCATCCTGTGTCTCATGCGAACAGAAGTTTTGTGTACTACTGGGGCTATGGGGGAATGGGATCTAGTGAAGGGCTGCGGTCTACCCAGGGGGCTCTAATTCAATGAGAGTTGCTGTCCTGATGGACTTTTAGGAAGATTTTCACAGAAGACACATGGAAAGGAGAAGCTATAAAGACTCTGTGCAGAAACAGTGGGTTCTTCCCTCCTTTGCCGCAGCCATGTAAGGGCAACAGTCTGTATAGGCCCATCTTTCCAGGCAGAGCAATGCACTGAGCTGACAACCCCGAAGAACTTCAGAAAAAAATAAAAGAAATCTGATTGTGTAAGAGAGACATAAAAAGCTTTCCTAGCTAAAATAAAGTCTTGATGAAAAGCCTGTCTCACACTGACCTGTAAGGACGCTTCACCACACAGTATACTCTCCACCTGCAGCAAAAGTTCACCACATAGTTATCATGTGTCATTTGTGTGCACAGAGCTCAACAAACCCCTTGTCTTTCTGATTTAAAAGTTAGAAAAATCTAGAATGATTTGTCATAGCAAAAGAATGCCTGCAAAACAAAAAGAGATGAAAACCTCCAAATAGAAGATTGGACACTAGGGAAAAGTGAGATAATTCCTGCTATACGCCATTCTTAGAGGAATTCCTTAACCGTATGTATTAGTAAAACAAAAATAGAAGCCATAAAATCAGAAAGCGAGTTCCTGAAATTAATAAAACAGATGATATTCTTATTCTTGACCCTCCTCCTTGAGGATTATACAAAGAGTGAGGAAAATGGATGCCACAAACAAATGTTAGGCAGTGGGAAATAGACGGTGATTATGTAACAAAAAACGGCAAAGGGCTCCAAATTACATAACAAAAGAAAAAAATAACTTGAGGGTCAAAGTCTGACTAATTACATAGAGGACAGAAAAGGCAGCTATGGGGATTAGTGGTTTTTTTTTTTTTAAGGTAATATTTTAGCATTGGAGAAGGTCATTCTCTAAACTGGAAGTGTTCAGGACTTCAGTAAGGAAGCTTTTTTTTTTTAAACAGAAATAGATATCAGCGCAGAGTTTTACAGAATCCTATAATATCAAAGATAAAATTAAATTTATAAAATATTCCTAAGAAAAATAACTTCCTACTGTAAATTTCACATCCAGGATAGTTCACTTACATGTGAGACTTTAAAAACAATATTTTCTTAATTATATCTCCCTATTGCTCAGTGTTAGGAATATGTAAGACAGTAAAACACTGGAGAGAAGAATATTAAGATCCAGGGGACAGATGCTGTAAGCCAAGGCTGCTGTACAGTAGATATGGGGAAAAAGACTCTGATGTTGCCAGATGTGTGAGGCTTTGGGATACAATATAATGGAGTAGGCAGAAGGAAATTAGCAACCACTGAAAGCATGGGCAAAGATTAAAAAACAAAAACTGCATATTTTCTCTCATATGCAGGACTTAAAAATCTCTCTCTCTCACCCTCCCTTCTTCCCTCACTACCCATCCTTCTGGGTGTGGGTGTGGGTGTCTGTGTGTGTTTAGGTCATGAAGGCAGAAAAAGGACCATGAGAAGGGAGGAAGAGATTTTAAGAAAAAAGAAGATAAAATAAAGAGCAGATAATGCAGAGTATGAAAGAAAGGGGAAGTAGTTATGGGGAATAAATAAAGCAAAAGGGGGAAGATGAGACAATGAGCAACAGTGTGGAGGGACCAGATCATAGAATATGCTATGACATATCATATATGAAAATGCAGTATGGCGACTTAAAAACCAAGAAAGAAAACTGAAATCACTGGCAAGGTTGACTCAGTGGCTGGTTTCCCTAATTAGAAGACAGGACCAATTGGGGATGTACAGCATAAACAGAAGTGATGCTCCCAAGGACACTTGCTTAAAATCAGCGTAAAACTTAACTAACCAAGTCTTACGCTCCAACAAACACTGTTTTATTACGATTTGTGAAGCATCCTCCAAACTTCAGTTGTGTATTTCAGAATTTATGTTAGTTATTCCCACATTTTGAGAGAGAAAAACCTTACATTAGTCAAGCCCAAAGGAAAGCAACATTTCTAATTGGTTTGTTTTCTCCCAAGCATTGTGAGTAATGGACAGCACAGAGTAAATTCGGCTGGAGTTAAATACAATGCTGATCATTATCTCATCATAATTATTGCATTGGAGGAAAATAACGTATACCCAGGCCTACTAGGAGGCAAAGACATCCATCCTGCTGTGAGATGAGGCTGTAAAACGAGCAGGCAGGTGTATTTAAGCATGTACAGTTGTGTGCTGCATACAGATACCACTATTTTAACACTTAATTATTATCCAAACAGCTTTTCAACATTTATTCAATAAGTAATTTATGGACCTGTAGGATGATTGCTTTTTAAAAATTCTTCTATTGTTTGTATTTTGACTCCCTCAGTATTGTTTTTGAATTGGTATATACACCTTGCACATGGTAAAGTGTTTCATGCACACATTTTAGTCTAAGTATGGAAGGCTCTTGAGACTGTCATGGACTCACTCATACTTCCCCTTCCTGTGACTCCCTCTAGTTTCTCGAGGTAGTTCACCTCTACTCTCCTATCACATATAGATATGCAATTTTATGAATCTACATAAATTCTATGATCTACAAATGAGAAAAAAGGTGATAATTTTCTTTCTGGACCTGACTGAATTTGCTTCCTATGGTAATCTCTAGTTCCATGCACTTTCCTGCGATTAACATAATTTTGTTCTTTATTGATGAATACAATTCCACTGTGTATATAAGCCACTTTTTTCCTTACTCATTTCCCTGCTGGTGGACACATAGGGTGATTCTCAGAGTTAATGGCTAGATTTCATCCCAACTTCTGTTTATGAAACATGTTACAATCACTAAATTAATCATCTTACAATTCTGAACACCTTAATATGTAACTACAAATAGAATGACTCCAAAGAACCCCCTTCTCCTTATACCTTGAAAATTTCCCAATGCACTATATTCCAATGTGTAAGGTCAGAGGCAGGAGAAAGCCAGACATACATAATTTCCTTTACCTAGGGGAACACCTATAACACACCATGTCATGAGTCCTTGATGAATTCTCTATCATGCCTTCTGGGGAATTGAAAAGTCACAGTCTTATTTAATTCATGCATGGACACTTGACTTGGGCAGAGACAAATGTCTCAGATCAGGAGAGAGAAAGAGAAATGGAGCATTTGTTGACCTTGGGGTGAAACCAGGTTAGTGGAAGTCAAACAATGAACTCCTCTAGCTCTGCAGGCATCTGTGGAATCAGTGCTTTAAAGCCCCCCTTGTCAGATGACATGGGCTACTGCTGAAGATAAAAATCTGTCTCGAAGGCTCTCTGAGATACATTCAGTTCACTTCATTTCCTGTTCCTCTGGGAATTGGCTTTGGTTAGACTTGATTACTGGAGTGATGGCTAAACAGAAATCAGCTGAGTCCTGTAGCCTTCCTGGTTCTGCCACTGTGAAAACTTAGGAGGCTATGTATCCCTCTGTGCAAGCTTGTCCTCACAGGTGTTTTCTTCCCATTCGCCTTTGTGAAATGGTACTGCAGCCCAAATATTGCTATTCAGCATTACCTACAACCCTAACTACAGCTACAGTGAGAACAAAACATTCCACCTCTGGTAAGGCAGAGAACATCTGCTAGAGTAGTAACTTTGATTGTTCACCATCCATTCACTGATGCTTCAAAGACAGCATTCCTTTCAGGAAGAAAAGTGAAGAAAGCTTTGGCTACCATGCTTGTTTGTCTTTCCTTAGGAGAAGCAAAGTAAAAAAGGAAGGTCTCTGTCTATATGCCAAGTACTACATCCTTGCACAAGCTTCAAAAGTGGGACTTTTTTGACCTTCTAAGAATAATGTATGCTTTTGTTATTTCCAAATGGAGCTCATAGAGACATTTTTACCATTGTTGGGGTTGAAATGATGGTCTGGAAGATCTTCCAAAAGTAGTTGGGGAATGCCATGGCTTCTCTCAACTTCTTTATAGCCACTTCAAGTGTCAGTAGAAGCTCATGTGCCATGTAACCATGCCATTACATTGTCTTTCTCCATAAGTCATCAGCTACCTCCAACTTTCACACAATTTCTTTGGTAGATAAATGCTATTGAATGAGCCTCAAGCTGATGGTTTTGTGTTACAGACAATACCAAGTTGACTTAATTACAA
Source organism: Sigmodon hispidus (assembly GCA_004025045.1). Lineage (NCBI taxonomy): Eukaryota > Metazoa > Chordata > Mammalia > Rodentia > Cricetidae > Sigmodon > Sigmodon hispidus. The sequence continues at coordinate 19,936 of PVIH01016729.1, forward strand.
TTCTTTTCTAAGCATGAAATAACATGCATAGCATCTGCAGAAGGTATTGTGTCTGCAGAAGGTATTGTGCAAGACTCCTATTCTCCCGGCTTTCTGCCTCCAGTAGCAGACTCTTTATGCACCAAGCATCTTATTTCCATCACACATATTGAGTCCTTTTCTCCCAGGCCCAACTCACACATGACCGGTAGAAGTAAAGATGGTCTTACACAACCATAATGGCAGGGAATTATCTTAGATTATGTAACTCACCTCTGAAACAGTCCTCAAAAATCACAAAATGCAGATAATGACCACTTTACCTTGCCTGACCCATCTGACTTTATTGTGAAACATTACTTTAATAATACTCTAACCCCTGCCAGTAATTATTTGCACAAGGAAAACCCTCTACTTATAGAAAGATAAAAAGGAAATAAAGCCAGCCAGCCAGCAAGTAAGGGTTAGGGGAGGACGTAATATATAATGTTTTTTAAAAATAAATGAACCAATTTGGGTCTAGATTAAACTTAACTAAAAACAAAGAGGCCAAACATCTACCTTGAAGGAAGAAATGTACTGAAACTAGGAGTCTTGGCCCAGCCTTGTGTGCCTGTTACTGATTCTGTAGCTTGAGCTATGTATTTCCTTAAATTTTTTTTACATATTTCATCTGCATGGATACAGGAAAATTTTAGACCTGAAACAGAAGGTCAATGCAATGGTACAGTGGATAATGAAAAGATCTCTTGGGAAAGTCAAATTTATAATTCATTTGTCTAATACTTGCTTGTAGTGGTACTTTAGTGAACCAGAAGGCAAACATCACCTATAACAGAAGTAGGCATAATGAAGAAGAGAGGACTTCAGACCAATTTGGAATGGGAGCATGTATGTCATTATGATGCCAACACGTTAGACTGCACACTTAGAAAGTGAAGGATGGCAGCTAATAGCTAATATTTACTCTGTCTAAATATTCTAAGAAAGGTATGGGCTGAATGCTTTCAACATTCTCCTTCTTTAAGCCCTCATTACTCTACAAGATACTATTATTAAGTCTAAAACCCAAAGTTCTGTGAATGTGGAAAGGCACTGTAGTTCAGCTTTGAAACAGTTCTTTACTATTCAGGAAATTAACCCTGGAACTTTGAACATGCAGGGGTATTTATTGAATAAATTAATACTAGAAGCACAATATTCTTGTACACTTATAAACCTGAACAAATGGTTGATAGCTAATAGCTTGAATGCCTTGCTCCTTTTTCAGTTATTTCTAATGTTACTCTAATGATGGCCTGTGGGTACTGTAAGATGCTCAATTACTTCTAAAGCAAATGACAAGGACTGATGGAAGAACACAGAATTTCAATGATAGCTACATTTACTTCATTCTAATTATTGAGTATAATCAACCTATGTGTGTTACCTTTATGCTGTCTTTCTCACTTAAAATGAAGAATAACTATGTTATCAGATCTAGAGGCTTTGAGTTGTAACACTGGGTTCACATATTTGCTATTGGGCTGGATAATGAAAAAGGTATCTTGAGATAATATCAAACCATTTATTAAGAAGTCTAACCTGTTACCAGCTCCCGGATCTCCAGGTCTGTTGTCTTGCGAAGCAGTCTCACCAGGGCTGGGATGCCACCACAGTTTTTCAGGGCGATTTTGTTGTCATCATTGGCCTTCCCATACACCAAGTTCCTCAGAGCCCCACAGGCACTACGGTGGACTTCCGTCATTCGGTGATCCAGCAGGTCCACTAGGAGCTGTATGCCTCCTTGTCTCCTTATCTGAAAAAAAAAACAAGGGAAACAGCTTTGGCCTTGGAGAGTCAGGGTTCCACAGTCTGAGCCCAAGCACTGTTTTCCTCAGAAAACCTGCTACACAACTAAATTAAGGCTTATGAAAGGGGAAGAAACTAAGTGATCTTGGATTCCATCTCCTGCAGCTGCTTTAATAGCCCACCAATAAGAAAGTGAACTCACTGCTTTCAAATCATAGAATTGCGGAAAGGCAATTTTACCTTCATAATGGGTGCCTCAGACATTTCTTTAGAAAATCTAAAATATCACATGTTCATGGAATTAGAATGATCATCATTCCTGAGACTTAACTAAATCTTACCATTGTCTTAAAGGGCAGCAGTATTGACACAGAAAACACTGCAAGTATTCTACTCAACAGGAGAAGATTGCAAACACATGAAAGGCACTGAACCTAGAGGAGAAGCTGAAATAACTGACATAAAGTGTTTGTCTCAGAAGCTCTGGGGATGCAAGAGGGTCAACTAGAGTGAGAGGCACAGCATGGGTGACCACAGAATGCATGTTATCCTTAAATGTTAGATTAACAACAGTGAGAAACACATGTTACATTTTAGTGTTCTATTTTTTGAAAGAAAATTGTAATCTAAAGATGAATACAAGAAATCTTTTGTGGTATGTTCCCAGATCTATCTATCTATCTATCTATCTATCTATCTATCTATCTATCTATGCTAGCCATTAACACTGGGGGAAATTTAAATATTTAAACTGAATATAGAACAAAGTACCTATTTAATGCAATTACTGTTTCTTGGCATCATCATCAGCAAAGCTACAACTTAACATTGCTGCATTTATGTGGAAAATCACCTGATTCATTTGTGAGGGCTTCTTTGTCTTTCTTTAGATGTCAGTGTTACTGGGGATTGAAGGATTGACACCACCATGATTTAAGTTTCATTTTCAGAAAATTTATTCATCCTAGAAATGTGCTAGGACACATACATGGCTGCACCCTGCTACTCTAGGTGCTTAACCGCATTGCTTCAGGCTGCAATCTGAGTACACCTGCTTCCCAACCCAGCATCCCAAGGTCTCCTAGGACTATACTCTTCACTGATTTTATCAATATGTTTCCATTCCATGTGCAATGCCATGTTAACTATAAATGCTCATCGCATGAATCCTGAATGAATGAGGAGGGTAACTTGTTTGCTACCTTAGGGTTCTATAGATTTACTAAAACATTGCTTTTCAATTTTGAGTAATATGCCCCATAAAGAAGAAAAAAAGGCCTTTTGTGACTAGTTGAAGATGTATGCAGGGATCTCCAGTGGCATTTCCGACATCAGCTTACAAACATAAGGAGGGAAGGTTTCATGCACACAGACAGAGAAGAACACTGATGATTCATTAAGAGCCTACAAGAAGTGTTTTCACTCATGCACATAATGCAAACATAAAAAGAAGAAAGCCTTACAGCACTCACAGAACCCAAATTCTTTAACTAGAAAGCATTGTGTTTTGTGTTTTGTGCCTCCCATGGGAAAAGCACCAGAGAAGACAGAGAGGGGGGACTCCCAGGGTGCGGCAAGGCTGAGTGAATGCCAAGTTCTCTTACTTGCACTGTGCATACCCTGCAGGTGGCAAGGCCGCCTGGGGAAGGCCTCTCAAAGGATTACGGAATTGATTTTAAAAGGAAAGAATGGAACCGGAAACAATGTCCCTTCCTAAAGAATGGCTTCCAGCATTCAGGAGAACTGTGTGTGTGACTTGAACCAAGCAAGTCTGTATTATTGCCTCAGCCATTTATTACCTCACCTCAGAGGGTCACTCAATGTATACACAAAGGGTATAGGGAATGTCTTTTTCCCCCCTGTGTATGTATTTGCATATGTGTTTTGTGCTTTACAATTAGAGTTTCAAACAGTAATAAAGTCTTTGAGAAAGAAGAAATAAATCTAACCATATAATGAACCAATCAGGCACAGATATTAAAAGTGAGAGTAAATCAATAAGTTAATTTTAATTTTACAAATACTTTTAATTTCTGATAATATATTTCACATTTATGTGACTTCATGAAGTAATATTCAATAATAGTTCTGGAAGTTGAACAGTAGGTCCGTACTTTCATGTGTATACATGTTTGGGTGACACATGTGTATATGAAGTACACAGGTCTCAGTGTACATGCATGAGAAGGCCAGAGGAGGAAGTTGAGTATTTTACTCAACCACTTTTCCTGTGGTGGTATGAATAAAAATGGCCTCCATAGACTCATTATTGGAGATATGGCCTTAGAAGTAGGTATGGTTTTATTCAAGTAAGTGTGTTACTGGAGGTCAGCTTTCAGAAGCTTAAGGCAGGCTCAGTGGCTCACTTCTTCTTTCTGCTGCCTTTTGGACTGAGATGTAGAATTCTTAACTACTTCAGCATCACGTGTGCCTGCATGTCCCTATGCTTCCCACCTGATGATAGTAGACTAAACCTCTAAACTGTAAGCCAGTTCCAATTAGATGTTTTCCTTAATATGCGTTGCCTTGGTCATGGTGTCTCTTCACTGCAATAGAAACCCTAACTAAGACACTTCCCACTCTCTACCTTAGATTTTGAGACAGGATCTCCTACTTAATACAGACTTCATAGATTCAGCTAGACTGGCTGGCCAGCAAGCCCCAGGGATCTGTATGTCTCCTCCTTCCTACTTATGGAATTATATAAGCATACAATCATCTCCATCTTTTAATGTGGGTGCTTGGGATTTGAAGCCAAGTCCTCTTGCTTTTATAGCAAACACTTTACTGACTGAGGTATCTCCCCATCACTTTCTGCATGACTCTTTAGAAGTAAAATCTTTCGTTAACCTTGTATCCTGCTGAAAGTGTTTATTAGCTATAGGAGTTCCCTGGTAGAATTTTGTGGGTTGCTTATGTATACAATCATATAATCTGCAAATAGAGATAGTTTCACTTCTTCTTTTCCAATTTGTGTCCTCTTAATCTCTTTTCATTTTCTTATTGTTTTAGCTAAAACTTCAAGAACTGTATTGAATAGAAAAGGGGAGAGAGGACATCCTTGTCTAGTTCCTGATTTTTAGTGGAATTGCTTTGAGTCTTTCTCCATTTAGTTTGATGATGGCTGTTGGCTTTTTGTAAACTGCCTTTATTATACTTAGATATTTTCCCTGTATTCCTGATCTCTCCAGGACTTTTATCATAAAGGAGTGTTGGATTTTATCAAAGGCTTTTTCAGCATCTAAGGAGATGATCATGTGGCTTTTCTCCTTCATTGTTTGTATGATGGATGACATTTACAGTTTTCTGTATATTGAACCATCCCTGCATTTCTGGGATGAAGCCTATTTGATCGTGGTGAATGACTTTTTTTATATGTTGTTGGGTAGCCCTCCTACACCCTAAAGATAAAAGGGCTGAAAAAGAAATAAGGGAAACATCACCCTTTATAATAGCTGCAAATAACATTAAATACCTTGGTGTAACTATAATAAAAAAAAGTAACAGATTTGTTTGACAAAAACTTTAAATTTCTGAACAAAGAAATTGAAGAAAATATCAGAAAATGGAAAGATCTCCTATGTTACTGGATAAGTAGGATCAACATAGTTAAGATGGCAATTCTATCTAAAGCAATCTATAGATTCAATGCAATTATCATCAAAATCCCAGCACATTTTTTTATAGATCTTGAAAGAACAATATTCAATTCCATTTGGAATAATAGGAAGGCCAGTATTGCCAAAACAATTTTGCTCAACGAAAGACATCACCATCCCTGACTTCAAATTATACTATAGAGCCACAGTAATAAAACCAGTTTGGTACTGGTATAAATACAGACTTGTGGATCAAAGAAATCAAATTGAAGACCTCAACATTAACCCACACAACTATGAATATCTGATCTTTGACAAAGAGTCCAAAAATATTCAATGAAGAAAGATAGTATCTTCAACAAATGGTGTTGGCATTACTGGATGGTTGTGTGTAGAAAAATAAAATTAGATTATAATCTATCACTCTGAACAAAACTTCAATCCAAGTGCATCAAAGACCTCAACATAAGCCCAGCTACACTGAACTTGATAGAAAAGAAAGTGGGAAATACCATCCAACACATTGGCACAGGTGATCACTTCCTAAATATAACACTAGTAGCACAGACACTAAAAACAACAATCAATAAGTGGAACCTCCTGAAACTGAGAAGTTTCTGTAAAGCTAAGAACATAGTCAATAAGACAAAATGACAGCCTACAGAATGGGCAAAGATTTTTACCAACCCTACAAGTAAGTGATAGAGGACTGATTTCTAAAATATATAGAGAACTCAAGAAACTAGAGCCAAAAAGCCTTAAGAACCCAATTAAAAAATGGCATTCAGAACTAAAAAGGGAAATCAGAGAAATACAAATCAAAACAACTTTGAGATACCTCCTTACACCTGTCAGAATTGCTAAGATTAAAAACACAGATGACAGCCTATGCTGGAGTGGATGTGGAGTGGCGGGAACATTCCTAAATTGTTGGTGGGAGTGTAAACATGCTCAGCCACTCTGGAATGCAGTATGGCAGTTTCTCAGAAGACTGGGAATCAATCTCCCCAAGGATCCAGCAATACCACTTTTAGGTATATACCCTAAAGATGCACATTCACACTCCAAAAGCATTAGTTCACCTATGTTCATAGCAGCATTATTCATAATAGCAAGAACCTGGAAACATCCTAGATGCCTCTCAACTGCAGAATGGATTAATTAACTGTGGTACATCTACACAATGGAGTACTACTCAGTATTAAGAAAAAATGATATCCTAAAATTCACAGGCAAATGGATGAATTTGGAGAATATCCTCTTGAGCGAGGTATCACAAACCCAAAAAGAGAAGCAGGGGATGTACTCACTCATTAGTGGACTTAAAAACAAAAAAGATGTCATTGTATATAAGAGCTCAAGGCTAGAACATAGCTAAAAGACACAGTGTTTCACTTCTGCATTGATGGCCTCTGGCAGGGGTGTTGGAGGAGGAAGGTCTCGTTTTCTAAATAAGCAACATGAATGGGCTTTTTTGTAAATTGGGAGATCATAAGAGTGAGTAGGTACTGAGAGGACTGATAACTGAGTTTGATGAGATACATGATGTAAAATCACCAAATAATAAGCAAACAAATAAATAGATAGACAGACAGACAGATATATTGATAGATAGATAGATAGATGGATAGATAGATGTTAATAAAAGTCAAATCTTGAAAGACTTCAGTTCTTGGGATTATTAAAATACAACTGTATGTTAGCTAATATGTAATACTCTATACAGCATAATAAAGTAAAATTCACTAGAATATCTATCACATTAACTGTTAAATAAACAAAAAAACTATTAAGCATTATTGAGTAGTATATGAAATGTCCAAATTGACTTCTTTTAATAGTAGCTGATATGCATTTCAGGTTCTTTTCTGTTTTCTCCTGACTCTATTTCTCTTTTTAGTACTGAATGACATTCCTGTATCTGGATATATTACCTTGAATTTATCTGGTTCTCTATTGCCAGTAATAGGTTACTATATTGATTGCTTCCAAGTTTTGGAAATTATGTACAAAGCCACCCAAACATGTACTCAATTTTGTATGTACTTAAGCATTGAATCCCTCCAGATAAATACAGAAATGCGATTGTTGAATTTTATGAACATAATCAGTTTGGTTAAAGCAGCTGAAGTCTAGCAAAGCAGCTGTGCCATTGTGTACTCCACACTTCCTGATGCTCTGTGACCTTATAGCAGCTAATGTTCTCAGTGCTTCGATTCCAGACACTCTATAAGTATGCAGTGGCATGACATTGTGTTTCAGTTCTTTTATGATTTCCTGAATAAATTAGATTATTATGCACTAATCCAAATGGTTGTATAAAATCAATATGAAATGGAGATGGGATAATCACAGCTTCATTAGAACTGACTATAACCCTCAACCTGATAGAATCAGAAAATGATCACAAAGGATAGCCAGCCGTGATTTGTTTATTACATAGCTCTTTGATATATGGCTGACTTGTTTAATGGTTTCTATGTACATATTCATAATATATATTCCTCTGCCTAGTTAGAATATAGATGGGATGCAGTCCATACAAATTAGAAGGATAGAGGCTGATGGCTTCCATCTCCAAGTGATGAAGCATGAGTTGGCTAACCAAAGCAAAGCTTTGTTTTATTTTCTGTCTTGTTGGGTTGTTGTTGGCCAGAATATTCTTTGCTGTCTTTTTTCTTCATTAAAAAAAATAGCTCAGATGGTCTTTATCTTAAAATTCTTCTGCTTCTGATGTTGAGCTTGTGAAATTAAATCAGTGAAGCCATGGGTGTTTCCAAAGAATGGGAATTAACATACATCTATGTACTAACCTCTGAATAGGAAACAAGTGTATTTCAAAAGGGGCACATTGTGTCTGAGTCATACAGTGGAAAATACTTTGAAGAATTTTAGAGAGAATCTCTATTTGTTCTTTCTCTCCCTCCAGTTATATGAAACAACTTGTTTCCTTTGCCTAATAGGTAAATCAAGGTGAGTTATATTTGTTTTTAAATTGTGTATCAGAGATGCAGCACAGCATTAGGATTAGGGTTCCCTAAAGTTCAAATTGTGGCTCATCTTTTAATTGTCTATACATATGGACAACATAGAGATACTTTATGAGATTGTTCTCGGGATTAAACATGATTTAAAATGTGAATTGTTCAACAACGTCTTAAATAAGTATTTTGAGAAGCCATCCACCATCTCTGTCTCTTACAGTTTTTCCACTTGCTCTGCCTTGATGCTCCCTGAGCTTTTAAGGATGGGGTGAAGTAAGCATGCTTCAATTTCCTATTCTTCTAGACCAGGTCTAGGTCTCTATGTTAGTAACTGAGAGATGAAACTAATCTATGGCTATAGTAATATGTCATTGGAAGAGCATGCATTACGTTTGAACAAAGTCAAGCCAGACAAGATTCTGGCATGTGGTGGGGGATGTTGGCATGAAGTGTTACACCTAGCTGAGGATCTATCAGAATTTACAGCTAGTGAAGAAAGCAGCTATTTTTTTTTCTTTAAAGATATAAGCCTGCTAGGTCAGTCCACCATGTCTAGGGAATAGCCCCATACCTAAGAGTATTAAAGATAGCAGAAATTGGACTTGAGTTTTTAAATTGTTATTTTTCAAAAGAAAGTCTTAAAGTGAAGTGAGTAGAGGTAGGAGGTGTGGATCAGGGAAGTTGGCAAAGGGGTAATGCCATTAAAATACATAGGAAACCAAACTTTCAAAGAAATAATAAAAATATTTACAAAAACATTATCTGTAAGGAACTATAACTATAAGCCAATTTATTAAAGGATATTCTTACTAAACTTATTATCTGGTCAATATGTTAATTAATTTACTAATAGAATAATATAGCACATAGTAACCAGTGGAAAAAATGCAGTTCCTCGTTGTACCTTTATTAAGTGTCTTTAGTGGAAATTAAAATTATTATGTAATACATCCAGAATATCATCTGGTATGTGGCTAACAACATCAATAGGGTTTTATTATTCTAATCAATTGTATTGATTGAACTGGTCATTTAAGAAATAATTTTTATATACAAATACTGTCCAGTAACATTTTTGCTAGCTATATTTCTAACTTAAGAAAAATGAATTAATTTATATTTTAAAAGGGAGTGCAATGCCTGTTTTTCTTATCATGAAAACTTAATAGATTTTCTTAAAGGCATTTCAACAATTTTGAGCAATCCTAACTCTCTCTATATTTCAGAAGAGTTTTTTTTCCCTCTGTGTCAAGAACTTGGATTACACAGAAACCACTCAGATTCTCAATTTCAAGATGTTATTTTTTTGTTAAGTGAAAAATAGACTCAAGAGGAGAACACTTTCAATTCATTAACAGAGTAACTTCCAATGAGTAGACAAGAAAGCAAAATTCTAGCTACTGATGCTTCCAATCAGAATTTAAATGGCCCAGATGGTTCTGTCTTCCAAAGGCTTCCCCAGGCAGTACTCATGAAACTTGGGGGAGGATTATGGGGCTTCAGCTTTCTTCTCCACCTGCACCTGCCACAGAATGACTTGTTTTTTGCAGAATGTATTTCTGCTCTGTCTCCTCAGGGAATTTTTAGGAACCAAATGAGATGGCACAGAGGAATACTTCTGGAGGAAACAAGTCTACAGATGCATTAATATTTGTTATTTCTTTCTTCTTTCTACATAAGCATCAAATCTAAAGTCTCCACAATTAATAGAATCCTCGTCACCCCATACAGGTTTCTACACAGACACCAGTGCCATCAATGTGTCCTTCCTTGGCTGGCCAGCGCATCAGATAAGACCATCCAAAGGCAGCTTCAGGAATATGTAACAAAAGGGACATGTTGGAAAAGAGACTGACATTTTAATTTTTTTACATAACCTTTCATTTAAGACAAATAGCTGCAATCACAGTAAATATTAATAAAGCTTTCTGTCTATAACTGTTAAAGAAAGCCACAGTTGGAGGTTCCATGATCTCCCTGTTCTCTCATGCATGTACAGAACATGGTAAAGAGGAGTTTGCCCTTGACAACTCACTTCAAGGACAGATTTGCTTTTCACTATTCTTGTGCTTAATACTGGTTTAACTCTTCTTTGCATATCTCTACGTTTCTTCCAGAAAACTCCTGACTCCAAATTGCTCAGGGGTATAGAGATGCTGGCATTGTCTTACCAGAAAGAACATAAACTTTTGTTTTCAGGGAGTAGTCTTGGGTCTGAGCTATTCTCAAGGCTCCTTTACCTGAGCTTCTGTCTGGGGCTGAAGTTACCCTTGAGAACACTTGCTTAAAGGCTCAGTGAGTGGACGGACCCTTTAATCTTGCACTTGATCTATAACAAACGTCAGTACTATGCATTTATATAACACAAGAATCAACCTCACTTTAAGTAAAAAGCAGTGTGAGGATGACAGTGATCAACCTAATCATTCAGCTGGGTGATGGATAAAATGGTCTATACGACTGAAAAACTGAAGTAGGCTGGGAAGCTCACTGAAAAACAGATTTAGATTTGCAAAAAATACTTTAGGAGTTAATTAGAAAATGCAGCAAGATATAAGCTTAGTAAGACTAAAAACTGAAGACTTTCCTTATCTGTCTTCATAGTTAACATGTATGTGTGTTTTACAAAGAATAAATATTTTAATAAAAAATGGATCATAGTATTTAGAATTCTGTGAAAATAAACAAAGGTTAAGGGCTTTGTGTGAGGAAATTTATATATATATTACTGAGATACAAAGGAGTATGTGTGAATAAATGTGTCAGGAGGACCAGATTTCTGAAACCTTTCATGATTCCATTTTTCCTGCAGGGGGATAAAAACAAAAGCTCTTCTAATCCAAAATCAAGTTAGATTTAAAAGTTGTTTTGGACAGAATGACAGTTAAAAAAAAAATCTAGAAAAATAGGAAACTACAGGACTATGAAATGAGGAACACATTCTAATGCACCAATCAGAAAAACAGCATGGCATTGGACCAAGAGTCCATGTACAGCAAGGAAAGAAAAGACAAGAAGGAACCCCACAAATTCTGTACATTAAAAAAAAGTTAGGATGTGGTCCTGAAACAGCAGGGGTTTAGCCCAGAAAACAGGATCACACAGCAGGGAAATGTCACTTTGTATTCTTCAAACTTGCATAAAGTAAATTCCAAAGGGTTAGTCATTTGTTTGGCTTCACAGTGAGAAGCCAGAGGGTGATACATTAGACCCTACCTATAAAATAAATAGGTAGACAAATAAATAAATATAAAGCATAAAGTGGAAGAGTATCAGAAGAAGGTGTGAGTAGCTGTTTACTGGGAAAGCAAAGCAAACATAAAGGCAGCCAGCAGAGCAAAAACCCAAAACACTCTCATATCAGCAAACACTAGGAAAGGGCAGACCAGGAAAGTTACTGACTGTGAACATGAGGGACAAAATGCTTATGGCCTTATTTTAAGTTGGGACACTGTGGCAGGCAGGAATGTCAAGGTCTGAATCTAGTTTGTGCTTCTAATGCCAACACACCTCTGGGCCTCATCCACAAATGCCAATGGATGGCATTGTGGTGAACTTCTCTCTATTTGCATGGATCACAAATTATATTGGTGATATTTGAGTAAAGATATAAATGATATTTCTCTTAAAAAGAAGTGAATTTTCCATTTGTGTTAATACTAGGATTGCTCCTTTGAAAGTGTATATCTAGTTTCAGAAAGTCAGATCTTTTTTTTTACTGCTTGTTTTGGGGGTATATAAGTAGCAAATGCACACACACAAAAAGATTCTATAGATGTGCAGGGTTGGTTGATATAGTGGGATTATGCTGGTAATGTTGTAAATATTTGTCCTGTCTATGGATTTAATAAAAAGCTGATTGGCCAAAGGCAAACAGAAAGTGTGGGCAGGGTTATCAGGCTAAGAAAACTCTTGAATACTGGAGGATCAGAGACAGATGCCAGGCAGAACCTCCAGAGAGAGCCACCACAGATAGGAGACACAGCAGATGCAGGGGAAAGAAGCTGAAATGCTGCTCTGCAGAAAAGGTAACGAGCTGCATGGCTGAACAAGACAGGTTGAGTTTAGATAAAGGAGCTAGCAAATTATATTCCTGGGCCCTAGGTCAATCAGTATAAAAATAATATGTGTGATTATTTAAGGCAAAGCAGGGCCAAGAATGAGACCAAACCTTTGGTTCAGGTCTGGAAAGTCCAGGCCAGAACCTATCACAACAGGTGGGCTATAGGTTCTGCCTAAGTTCAACCACTTAATGTAGTCTAAAGGGTTACAGTAATTTAAATTCTACTGCGGTGAGTAAAAACCATCCTATATAATTCACATTTTAAAATTCTTTGAACTTTCTATCTATGTTATACAAAATGACATCAGTCTTAAATTTTAATCATCCTCTTATTATTAGTGAGTCCAGGCCTTTGAATAAATTCTCTAATCATGTGGAATTAATTAGAGATCATTTCTAAGCTACATAAACAAATACATTAATAAAATAAAACAAAATACCCAGATCATGGATAAAAAACTAGATATTGAAAAGTCAATGTTTGCCAAAATATATTTAAAGTTTTAACGAACATAATTAAAATGGATTTTTTTTTTGTCTTTCTGGGTCTGTGTTAGCTCACTCAAGATGGTTTTTTTTTTTTAGTCTCATCTATTTATTTGTAAATTTCAAGATATATATATGTGATTTTACATCATACACCCCATCAACCTCAGTTATCAGTCCTCTCATATTCACACCCACTCTTATGAATAGAGAATAACTTTGATCTGTAATCTTAACACATCATAGAATAGAGACCATATTTCAGTGCTCTTAACCTCTGAGCCATCTCTCCAGCCCCAGAGACTATATTTCAATAAGGAGGAATTAAAGAGATTATTTTATCTTATGGATAAATGATGTATAATGTTTCAATAAAGAAAACATTGGGGTATTGATGACAGATTCAAAATGGCTGAGGGATGTCTGAGAGAAAAAGCTGTCTGCAATCAGAATCTGCTATCTGTTAAACTGCAACTTTAAAGGCCAGTGTGGGAGGATTGAATTTCATGATGTAAGGTTCTTAAGAGAGGTGGTCATATGTCATGTATACTAAAGAAGAGACAAATATACCAAATAAAGATAAAACTAATTGGCATGAACATAAAAATGCCTTCAAAGATAAACAAGAAATCCTGAAAAAATACAGCACAAATAATAATAGAAATAACTTATTTCCTAAAAAGCATACTTGATGGCAGACAGAAGAAATTGCCCCAGTGTTTGCGATCCTAGGATGCACTAAGTTTAGAAGTGTGAACAAGAGTATAATCCAGCCTGCTAGGGGTTATATGCTGAGTGGAGGAGCCATCATCAACTGGTTATGGTCCAGATATTCACATGCTTTGTCTCTCCCCCCTTCTCTGTCTCTCAGCACCAATGTGGGCCAAACTGAGCAGGATGAAGTCCTTAATAAATTCAAAGATACAAGTATCAACTTGAAACAAATACTGTTCAAATTCTGATCTTAAGAAAACAAGTAAGAAAGACATCTCCTTTGAGTCTAAACACTTACCCCTTTAGATTAACAATTATTAACAATTTTGGTTTTTTCCCATTGGAAAAAGATACACTTTCACATAAGGAGACTGAAATTTACAGGTTGTTTTGCATGTGACAGAGTTCTCTATATGCACTAGTGTAATATTTGAAGATTTAAACTTCAAAAAGGTAGAGATACAACCGAATTATCTGAAAACTAATAACTATGTCAGAATATAGGAAGCCCAGAGATATTCTCTTTACTTTTGTAAGGATCAGGCACCTGTTACTTGATTCATCTTCCTTTCTAGCCTTTATGGAGGATGAGATGGCCAAGACTTTCCATTTAAGGAGCAACGTGCCTAGATGGGAGTTGGAGTCTAAGAGGACAGAAAAGAAGAAAATATGATGAATGAACAGTGGAGACTGGGGGCAGCTGTACCTGGAAGAGACTGGCAATCATCCAGTCATCATTTTGCAGTCTTCTATTACAGAAGATCAGGTATATTGTATGTATAGTTCCAGTACCCAGGAAGAAAGAATCAAAGAAATAACAGAACCAGAAGAGAGGGTGTGAGTGTCAGGGGGCAGCACACTACATGGGGGATGTCCATTGGTGATGAGGAATGGGGTGAGGGTCACCGGTATGAACAAGGAGATCAGGGCCTGAGGCTGAAGGATGGAGAGAGAGAAGGATAGCTACAGTATAAATTGGTCCTATGCTGCAAGCCTGGATCTAGGACTTTGGTCATCATTGGAATGCTGGCTCTACTCTGAGTAAGCAAGAAGCAGAGTTCTCTAAAACACTATCTTACAAACTAACGAATATGCTTAAGAACAGACTGTGTAACAGGCAAAGCCACCGAGGCTATTCCAGTGAGAGAAACCCAGCAGCTTACATATGATTGACAGGAGGATGAGAGTGTCGGTAGATATGGCTATAAGTATGATGCCTCAGTCTAAGAAAAAGATCACGTTGATGGATTTCTAGCTTTTTTTCATTTTTAATAAACAAGCATGCTGTTGATAATCATCATAACTATCGCTGGTTGACTGATAGATGGCAAAGCACTTAGGAGAGACGCAGCCCCTTAAATTTCATTGTGTTTTCACAAAAGCATACATTTAAAAAGTTACAATTCCCTTGTCCGTGCAAAATGAAAAAAATGGTACCTTACAAAAATATAGTAGAAAAATTGTTTTGTTTCTCAGCCCACAGTTATAATATATAACTATTAAAGAAAAAATAATATATTCCATTGATAGAGCAATGGTGAATGTTTAGAAAAATTTTGCTTCACATTTATTTTATTTTAAAATTACATATCTTTTTATAAGGTGCTACTTCAAGTAAGATTTTTCACTAAACCTTCTGAAATTGTATAGAATCCAAAGTAGGCTTTACTATATAAATTACATGGCTGAAAGAGTCTTCTTGTTATACATTTTTTATTTTTATATGCAATTATGAAGCATCCTCCAAGTTTCAAAAAACCTATTCTTTTGTTGTAGTTGTAGTAATAACCAATATCTAGGGTTATTATGGT
This sequence comes from Sigmodon hispidus, assembly GCA_004025045.1. NCBI lineage: Eukaryota > Metazoa > Chordata > Mammalia > Rodentia > Cricetidae > Sigmodon > Sigmodon hispidus. The sequence continues at coordinate 35,363 of PVIH01016729.1, forward strand.
TGAAATTATGGTTGAAAAAGAATATTTATTAAATGTTGGTCCTGGTCTGGAGGACCCCATAGTGCAGGTAGACAATGCACTGGAGAGTCCACTGTCAGGCTTTCAGAGAAACAAGCAGGGCACAATTAAACTCTAAAATGTTCAGAGTATAGCACTTACACACTTGATTTTTTAAAATTTTATGTGTGTGTTTAAGGGAGTGTGCAGGTGCACATATGTGACTGCTCATGCATGAAAACCAGAGAACAACCTGCAGCTGTCAGCTTTTTCCCATCACCATGTCAGTTCTTGGGGTGAACTTGGCCTTCAGACTTCTCAGAAGGAACCTTCACCCACTGAGCCATCTTGCAAGCCCAGAGAGTCACCGTTTTTGAGTGAGGTACACAGGAGGTACTTCGGGGAAAGGGTCTGGTATTAGTGTTTGGTGACAGTATATTTCCTTCATCTTCAAAATTCTTCAAACATTGATACATGACTGGGGATGCTTTGATTTCTTTGAGGAGTAGAATTTAAGATTCTTGGAGATTTTAAAGGAAAAACAGAACCAAACTGAAGTGCACAATTACAGCAAGCACGTTTGGTGAGCAACCCCTTGGAGATTTTAAAGGAAAAACAGAACCAAACCGAAGTGCACAATTACAGCAAGCACGTTTGGTGAGCAACCATAGTTCCCTGAAGTCTGTGCGCTCACAGAGTGACTTCAAGGAAAGGGTGGGGAAAGGCAGGTGGAGCGGTGAGCGGCTGCAGTCTGAACAGAATCCTTCCTAGAAGTGGACACTGAGAGCACTAGAAACACTAGGAAGATGCTGAAATCCACATTAGTGTGGAATTGATGGAGACAGCGGCGGAAAGGACCGACCTCAGGCTTTTGAGCAGAGAACGGAAGCAACGGAGGTTGTGGCTTCAGAGGCAACAATCCCACTGGAAATTTCAATGATCTCATTGTAGAATGTGTAAATATGTGTTTTGCAATCTGTTTTCCCCTTTTGTTCACTCTGTGGACTTTAAAAATAGTAACACAAATGTGGGGTTCTCCACATATCTGTAAACTATTATTGCTATTTTTAATTCGATATTTCTGTTTTCTAAGCCCAGAAGGTAACAAAAGAACTTATGACTCTACCCTGAGCTCTGCTACTGGGTCTGGATGGTCAGCCTGCAGGGAATCACAAAGTCTGACAAAAAGAGAAAAAAAAAAAAAATGCCACTACCCAGAGTTCTCTGGGGGCTTTACTAGACTAAACCTACTGTGAACAGCCATGTTAAAAACCCATGCACCAGATGCTGCCTTTATTTTTTCCTGTTTTTCTCTTGAATGCAAAGAAAGCTGTGATTAGAAATATCTCTGCAGCATGGCCCCTTTAAGGAGGAGCCCTCAGTGGTGATGCTCAGCAAATTCAGTGTCTTTCACTTGTCATGGTGCCCATTAACCCCAGAACATTCACATAACACTAGGATTTTGATACTTTTTGATGCATCCATGACTTCTGAATTAAAAAAAAAAATATGTGTTAAAATCCCATCAAGCATACTGACATGCATTCTGACCCTATTATTTATTCCGTAAGGAAGAAGAAAGTTTCATTCTGGAGAATGTGGGAGAGATTTCAGCAAGAGCCCCAAAGGTCCAGCTACTCTGCCAGTCATTTTAAAATATCAGTAACACTAAATTACTAAAATTCTATACACACACAAACATTCCCAAAATTATATACATACACACACACACACACACATATATATATATATATATATATATATATATATAGGATTTTGATACTTTTTGATGCATCCATGACTTCTGAAAAAAAAATATGTGGTAAAATCCCATCAAGTATACTGACATGCATTCTGACCCTATTATTTATATATGTATATATATATATATGTGTGTGTGTGAAATAAATATATATTGTGGTGGTTTAAATGAGGATGCCTCCCATAGGCTCGGATGTTGGAATTCTTGGTTTCTAGTTGGGGGCGCTGTTTGGAATGTTTAGGAGGTGTGGCCTTGCTGGAGGAAGTGTGTCATTGGGGGTGGGGCTTGATGTTTTATAAAGCATGTGTTATTCCAGTTCACTCTCTGCTTGAGCAGATGTGAGCTCTCCTTTGCTCCTGCTACTCCTTTGTCCCCTGTCATCATGATAGACTCTGATTCCTCTGGAACCAGAAGCCCAAATTGTAGTAAGAAGTCTCTGACCTATCCTTTCCGGTCCTACAGACCTGAAGTCCCACAGAAACACCAAATAAACAATGGGATTTTGTCACAGCAATAGAAAAGTAACTAACACACACACACACACACACACACACACACACACATGAACATACACGCACAATTTTAAAAGAAAGAACGGTCTCTGCCTTCTCATCAAAACGAGAGTCACTCATTTATTTTTCTCCAATTAAAACATGCAACATTAGTATTCCTTGTTCTTTTAACTCATTGCTTGCATGGTCAAAGGTCCTACCTGAGGTGTGTAACTCTCCAATAGATAAACCAAGGCTAAGCACAATTATTTCTTTACATCAATAACTTCAGTTCAAAGACTTTCACTAGCGTTTACAGGATTACATGTCTGCAACTTTCATTACAAGTAATTAAACACTCTGATTTTAGTCTGCTTTTAGATGTCACCTCTTGATGCATGTAGCTTCTCAAGAACTCAAAACCTTTAATGTTCAAAACCCATGTTTAAACTATCAAGTTTCTTTAGTAATTTTCTAATTATGCACTTAAAGGAACATAATCTATAAAAGTGACCTGGTTTCTGTTTTTAATTCTTCAAGAATTGTCCTGTGAGTTCTATGTGTTGGCAGATGAGGTTTTTCTCCAAGTACAAAGACACTGGGTTTTTAAGTGGCTGAGAGACCCTGAAAATATGAAACAAGCAGAATGGTACCAAAGAATGCTTTGGTTTGAGTTTAAATTATGGATACACTGTAATTACAGTTGTTTTGCTTAAATATACATAATCAGACATGTCAATCACTAATAAGAATCCTCCACATCCCATGTTAGAAGGTCATCACCCCAGGGTCTGGTTCTGCTCACTCTACGCTGACTTCTCTCTACCACCATCCCCCATTGAGTATATTTGGCTTCTGTTGCCCTGGTCATTTATTATTGAGAATGCAGATATGCTCTGTGGAATGTGGCTTCTAAGTGCCTGAGGTCCAGCCGACCTCAGCCGGCTCAAACCATTTACAACCATTGCCTTGAAGCATTTGCTCATAGTACTTCCTGAAAATCTATGCCAGATGGTTAAAGGCCCTTCATAGTGGGCACTTCCTCATAAGCCAGCCTTGGGTATGCCTGAGGGCCTTGGCAACAGAAGTGAAGTTCTGATTCGAGATGACCTGGACCAGTCAGAGTCAACCATGCTGTAACATCAGCAGATGCCAGCGAAGTACAGCCCATCCCCCCTGGCTGGGTGGAGGGAATATAAAGCTTGTCTGTTTCTTAAATAAATTGAGCTTGTTTCTTTCAACATGACTCCATGGTCTGAGTCATTGATCCTTCACCTACTTACCCCTTGCCCCAGGGGATCAGGTAGGAACCCTGCAACAATGCTCCACCATGGCTACAGAATGGCTCCCCTTCATCACAACGGCATCTGACCAGCTGGAGTAGTTACTGAAATTACCATCTCACGTGGCACCCCTTTCCTCTGCCTTAGGTCTGCCTCCCCTTCTCTAGGTCCCTTTATATGTTCCAGTTATTTCTGGATTGTTTGTTTTTTTGTAATTTCTGAACTTCTGCTTCTACTTCAAGTCTGGAGAATATAAGCTATGTAAGAGCAGAGATATTATCTGAAGTATTCAACTCAGGTCTTCAAAGTCCAGAAGAATACTAGGCACTGAGCAGACATACCATGCTCTTTTGAAGAATGAAGCCTTAATCTTGGAAATTTTATAATCATTCTGTTTGACCATTCTACCCTTTTGCAGAAACTCACATAAGAAGCAAAATAATATATATATTGCCTGGATGAACTCAACAGAATCTCAAAGTTCTGTATACTCTGATAGAAGAAGATAAAAGATTTCAAACCAGGAAGAAAAAGAAGAAGAAGAAGAAGAGGAGGAGGAGGAGGAGGAGGAGGAGGAGAAAGAAACATATATATTTGAGCCTAAGAAGCTATTTCAGGTATCTAGAATATTATACAACCCTGAATATGTAGACGGAAGCTCAGGCAAACATTTTGCATATGTAGAAAAGATTTTTCTTAGAACTTCTTCACTTATGAAGCAACAGTAATTTTCTCACAAGTAAATGCCACCCCTGTGCTTCTGAACTATGTGCACCTGCATCTTGTTTATGGAGGCTGATCCTGAATATATTAGCTAATTATAGATATGCAGATGTCTTGTTTGCCATAATGTAAAAATATATAAAATCACATGAAATAGGTAGCACTCAGGTCTGTAGATGAATACCCATTTTTGCGAGGTGTGTCTGGCTTAGAAGGCAAAGACCCAGACAGAAGTTAGAACAATAAGGGAGATTATTCATAATATGAAGTCTTCAGATTCTGCTGCCATTCTTCTAGGTGGAAGGCAGAATTAAAATATTAAAATAGAAAAATTTGAATTGCAGAACAAATTATCATCTATTGATTCATTTCTTAGGATGTTCATTGCAGAAAAATTCTACACAGAACCAGAGAAATTTATAGGGAGAAGAAAATATAAGTTCTGCTTTTTCTGTGAGATAAATATTAAAAACTGCATGGGTTTCACTAATGTAGACATACAGGGGTGGAATATGGCAAGATTGGATGTGAAGTTCAATGAAACTGTTCACTCAAGTATTTGAAAGGGGATTTTTTTCATAATAACAGTTGGGGCATATAATCAATGAGATTATGCTGAAGACCAGATAGTCATGAAGGAAAAAAATGGTGCTCATAACCTCATCAGGGAGTCTGGATCCTTATCTGAGGAAAGGCAACTCCATAGAGCAAGGCAGCAGAACATCCTTTTTTTCTGAGGTATAATTTCCCAGGGCTCTTCAGAGTAAACATTTCTTTACTCTAACAGGCTACAGTACTAAGAACAATGCCATCTACCCCTGATGCTACAAGATATTCATGGTCTAATTTCTGGTGTCTATGAATATGTTACTTGTCTGTGGCCAATTCAGGTTACAGATGGAATGAAGTAGCTGATCAGCTGATCTTAAAATGAAGGCTTCTACTAGATTGCTTGGATGGATCCAGCAGAATCTCAAAGTTGTGTTTACTATGAGAGAAGACGATAAAAGACTTTGAACCAGGGAGATGGCAGTACAAAGGAAGATTCAACTAGAAATGGCTGTCTTGGAAGATTGAAGGGTTCATGAACCAATGGAAACCCGTGGAAGTTAAAAAAAAAAAAAAAAAAAAAAAAAAAAAAAAAGAAGAAAAGCAAACAGCTTCTACCACGGCATTTCTTAAAAGGAACAAGTTTCTTCTTGTTAGGCAGTGGGTTTCAGCCTAGAGAGGCCAGTTTTGGATGTCTGTGCTCCCGAGCTTTAAGATGACAACCTTAAAATGAAGCAGCTGGATTTGTGACAATCTGTTACCGTAGCAGCAGGAAGCTCATACTCGGGGTTCTGGTTGAGTTCCAGGTTATGCTCTCCTGATCGGCTAGTCAGCCTTCAGTAGTTAACAAAGCATCTCCTTTTATCTGCACACCTGTGGGCAGCAGGAGGCTACTGTGCTCTCTTGTTCTGAGGTCCAAATTTTTGTCTCCACAGTGGTAACCTATACATCATCTTCCCGTGCTCCAACCACTGGGACTCTCCAAGCAGCTAGATGAAGTAATTTGCGAATGACACAGCTGAACTTAGGTCTAGGAGAATCAAGACAAATGATTACCTGCTCTGCTTGAAGAAGTACCAAGGTCAAGTAGTTCATTGCTTGATTTATGGCCACACCATTGACCAATGCCCAGAGCTGATGACTCTGATTTTTTTTTGTTTTTCATTTTCTTTCTCTGTCATCACTCTTTTGGTCTTTTTCCTGCTTCTTTACTTCTTGTTTCTAATAGACCTTAATATCCCTCAATATATATTAACATCTCTCTATGGTCAAAGGACCTCTATCAATTGTTATGTTTCCTACTTGCTGTACAATAGCACCCAGGAAACACTTCTGATCAGTTGGGAAGCAGTCCCAAGTCTTCCAACTTTCCCTGTCAGCTCTATGGTTTGCAGACTTGTCTACCCAGCTCAGCTCATCACTCATATTAGACTCTTTCCACCACCCTCCTCTTTTGTAATCAAGATGTCATTAAAGCTACATCTTGGAGTGTTTTGTTGGGTGGTCTTAACAAACATATCTTCTATGAAAACCAATAAAGTAGATTGCATGTATCTGAGATAAAATAAAATTGGGACTGGCTTTTTCTAAGAAATAAATTTTTTAAAGAGAGACAAAACAAAACAAAAAACCAGCAGGTTTTCACGCTGATTACCTCCCTGTAAACCTCTGATGCCTATTGAACCACTTTATTGGCTTGAACTTCCTTGACTTGGATATGGTGAGAGTCATGGGAGTCCTAATCTATTCAGATGTTAATAATCTTTGAAGCAGAGCAGTCCACTGCTGTAGTCTTAACAGGTCATTTGTGTTGAGAACTGTTGTGAACCATGGGACATAATCTGCTGCTTCATCTGTGAGCGAGAGAGATGTTGCTGGAATCTTCCAGAAGGTATGCATTGTTTTTGTTTTAAAATTGTTGGGTCTTGGCTGTCAAGTGTTTCAGTTAGTGTGACTGACTGGCTTTTACGATTCTATTTCCTTCCTTCCTCCCTCACTTCCTGCCTGCCTCTTTCTTTTCTTTCTTTCTTCCACCCATCCTTTCTTTCTCATAGTTTTCCTCTCCCGTGTGTGGCCAAGCCACTCATAAAACAATACAAAAAGAAATAGTGACTTCTTTTTTTTTATTACATTAGCAGATGTTTGATGTTTCTTGAATTATTGGCAGATTACAAGAGTGTGGAATAATCCTGTCTTCATTCTGTCATTTAAAATGCAAAATAATCCTATGTGAAATACTGAGAAGTTTTACTCAGAGAAATAGCTGACAACCCTATTCTCTGCAGCTTCAGGATAAAACATAGATAAGTAGTTTTAAAGACCAAGGACCCAACTGTTGAGTCTCTAAAATACTTTGATAATTACCTGTAAATCAGAATTATGAGTATTAACTTTCATTTTCCAAAGACTGACTAATTTTTATTTCATGGGCATGGCTGTTTTGCTTGTAGGTATGACTGTACACCATGTGTGTGCAGTGTCCATGGAGGCCAGAAGATGATATTGGATCCTCTGGAACTGGATTTAAAAACAGTTAGCTACCATGTGGACTGGGAACCAAAACTTAGTGTTTTTTTTTTTTTTTTTAAAAAAGCAACAGTGGTATTAACTGCTGAGCCAACTCTCTAGCCCTACTATGAATATTAACTTTCTGGTAAATCTAAAAGTTATTATCTTGCAACTCATATCTAGTAAAAATTTTCTTACAGCAAAAAAAAAATGTTTTTCATTTTTGAAGAATCCTTTCATTCTCCAAGATTCCCCCAATTTTTCAAACAATGTCCAATCACAATCACAAGATGAAGCCTAGATGTGAACATGGAGCCTAATTTTTACTTTGCCCTGCCTCGTGCCAAGAGAACCCAAATTTCTCTTTGTAAAATCAAATTGAAATTCTGTGAGATGACCTGGGGCATAGTCACAACTTCTTAATCATAAAACCTCCAACTTCTTCTGAAACAACCTGTGGGTTGTGACCCAATAGGCGATATAGTTATGCACAATCTAAATAAAAGCAGTAAAATGTTCTCAGATGAACAAAGGATAATTCAAATTCTAATGTGTAATGAATTTGAGGAGTCCCTGGCAGTGGTATGTTCAGGCTGCATTGTATTGTTTCACTGTAGCCTTGGCTTTGGACACACATGGACTGTCACTGTACACATGTTATCATGCCATACAGTGTCAACAACTGCTGCCCTAGCTCTGCAGCTCAGGTTTAAGATCACAATATCTCATGACCCACAGTGTTTTTGCATAGGTACACAGTATCCTGCTCTCATAGAAACACCATGGTTCAACTAGGGAAAAACAAAGATTTTTAGTATTCTTCCTCAGCAAGTAAGTTCAAGATTGACATATCTTTGAATTGTATTTTGTTAGAAAGTTTGAGTTTTAACTTGGCATTTGAGGTGGGATTAGGAAAGAATTCGCAATAATTTCTGAAATGTTTCTGAACACCTTTGTACCACGTAAGCATATGTATTTATACAAAGATGTTATCTCCTCAATGATGACTATAAAATCAAAAGACTGGTCAACTCTGAAAAACACGAGCTAAGTCTACATCTTATAGTATTAAATATTTAGTGAAGATTTATGTAAAAACAATTAAGCTTACCAGGCTCATATGTACGCAAATTTGTTAACATTATAGGTCAATAAAATAATTGCTTTAAAAATGATTTATCATCACTAAATATTTTATGTAGACCTTTTTTATATATTACATACTGTGGGAAATACAATTTGTACTGTATTGTGCATGGATGAAGTATGCTGCCCAAGCCTTCCTGTGGCATTGCATTCAGTGTTTTGAGAAGATGTTTTCCTTAGCTCTGTGCCATGAGAATCTAGATAATTTTAGAAAACTGTAAAGATGGCAGATAAACAAGATGCACCCTCCTTGGTTCAATGATTTAGAGATTTTTCTTCCAGCATGGAATAAGGCCTCAGGGTGATGAGTTGTCAGCAATTTAGAATCCAATGGCTACTAGGTGGTGAGAGGCCAGGAGTTTCCTGCTATTGCTATCAAAGGCAAAAAAAAAAAAAAAAAAGTCTCAAATGCTAGTCTAGTCAGCCTAGGTTGCATATGAAGTTGATCACATTCTGGGGGATGGACTCGTGCTTCAGATATAGGTCTATTTAAAAACATATGAGGAAACACCCTGGACTGACCCTTTGGATCCCACGCCACCTAGAGGAACACCTGACTCACTCTTGAGGGAGAGGGGAAAGAACTGGATTTGGCCAGAGGTGGAGACTGACCTAAGCATTAATGGGTCAGTGGGACCATAGGACTGTATGCTCCCTGCCCAGGGAGGGGATGGGGAGTTGCAGAGGAAAAAAAAAAAAAA